>OOFE01028396.1:0-10836 GCA_900323365.1 Monocentris japonica
AGGGAGGGAGGGGAGGGCGAGGGAGAATGTCTCCGGGCGCTTGAGGAGGTCGTCTTCCCGGACTGGGACAGCTAGGAAAGCGGTATCCGGGTCTAACTGTACCTGCAGCGCCGATTACTGCACACCCACACACATCCCCGCCGTCTTTTTTTCTCTCGCTCTCCGCTTTCTTGCGATCTCCCCCCTCTGTCCTCGCAGCCTGTGACTTCAGCCCCGCCCTCAGCAGCACCACCAGCACCTGTAAACCTACAGCGTCATCCCTCAGCCTTAAGGCAAGCGGCCTACAGCTTCCTCATTCGGTCGCATGGGTTAACAACACACCCCTTTTTCATCGTGGGACACCGCCCATCGGCGTAAACCACGCCCACTTCTATTGTTGGCTCGGCCAAGTAGATCTGTCAATCAAACATGTCACGTTCAACCCCCTTTGATTATATTTAACCCTTTCAGTGAATGTGTCTCGTCGGTGTTATCGATTATGGCATAAGCCTATTTGATTCTGAAATGTATCCGAAATATTATTGATTATTATAATTATGATGGGCCCCAATGAAAAATCCATTTTTTTTATAATAATAATCCTATAGGGATCTATAGTGCCTGTGGTACTCAAAAGTCTGTAGTCACCTTATGATACTTAATGCTATTTGTTCTAGCTCCTATGATATCGTTATAATGTTCCAAAAGGAACGTATATTTCCCTTCAAAAATCTGGTATAAATCTACTATAGTTCTTTTTTGTTAGGGTGTGATTTAAGCACACGACGGAAACTAACATATCCGGTGCCGAAGGGAGGCTAATAACTATTCATTCAGCATAAAGGTCGATGATGCCACCTGTCGATAATCCGGTTGAAGTAAATACATTAAGAGGTAAATGAATCGGCATTAAGAGGGCTATTCTTGGGTACTAGGAGATTGTTGTACCTCATCAAACATTTATCACCACGTCATTGAGAACAGCGAGACCGAAAGAGCACTGGACAGAAGAAAAAAATAATGAATACATAGTTCTAGTTTGACAGATAGCCGGGCCTCGAATAAAACAAGATCACGAGAGAGAAAGAGAAGGATGACTCAGTTGAATCAAGTCCATCAAATAAAACAATGAGGAAGGCAGTTGTCTCCTGACTGGCTCTGAATAGGAGCCTTCAGTCAAATCCAAATCCAATCATTTTGGATTCTCTATTTTTTGTGAAATGAATGAAAATGAAAAATGCGAAGTATTACATCCAACCAGTCTGCTTTGTTTCTAGTTATTGCTTTTCATCCCTTTCATGATATTAGTCGCTGGTAAAATGCCTTTCCTTTCCTCTAAAAAGTTGTAAACTGGACATTCTGTTGTGGTTTACCACGCCCATAAGCAATGTAAATAGTGCCTCCTTGTGGCAAATGTGTCTCTTTACCGCAGGAGACTGTTGGTTGCAGCCTGTGTATTTAACCTGTAATATTGGCTTCAAACAAATGACTCAGCAACTGATTGAATATCCCTAACTAGGTCTACTACCAGACAAAGTGCACATTGGTTAAATGTTGATGGTTTATTTACACATATATACACAATTGACAGTAAGGGTACTAAAACAAGCAAATAAAAACATAAATAAGGTTTGATGCATTTCTTTCCAGATGCAACATATTTTACACCAAATTTCACATTAGAAATTACCTTAAAATTAGGCCTTAAATATATATGGTACATACATATGGTAGGATCATAACAGATCAAATACATTACATACTGTAAAAATAAACAGCAGTGTTCAGGGAGGACTTGTGCACACAATGAACTTCTCATGGAAAACACATTCATTTCAGTCCTTCTGTTAGGATGAGACTATGAAGTGAAAACAAACATTTCGAACGAGATCTTGTTGTCCAGACCACCCCAACTCAGGGAGTTGATAGGCTAGGCAATTTTCGGGCAATTATATGAGCTATGCTCCCAGCAACAGGCAACAAAGCAAGACAGAGGATCATAAATCTAATCAAAATTTTCAGGAAACAATGTGTTCCTATGTGAATAAAGTACAATGCTGAGACAACTCCTTGGGCATTGTTGCCCATCAGAGTTGCCCAAAAAGTTGCTTTGTGCATCACTGCCTTAAGGCATTAAAAGTTCATTTATTTACGTTCAGTGTGTGTATGCCTGTGGATGTGTAGTGTGCACATGCACACTTAAGGCATTACACAAGTATAATTTTTCTCATGGCTCACATTGGATCACACCAGTAGAGAAACACTGCTAAGTTCCACATACACATTTACATGCAATGCTCCCATATTACCCCTGACTTGAGCTTATCCATTTGTATTGCTAAAAGCATCAACACAAATTGTAATCACGCTGTTTGCTAGAGGGGCATAATCCATTTTGGCAAAAAAGCTGAGAACAAATCATTTTGCTTGTATTCAGCCGCCTGAATTAAGTAACAGTGTAATGCTGAACATAGTTCCCATGAAACATATTATAGTAGCATTATAAAGCAAGACACATCAATCCTCTGCTTCTTTTTTTGCAATGATGGAATACGACTCAAGTAAGCAGTACTAATAGCAATGCTTTTATAAATACAAATGATAGGAAACTGAAGTCTGGGATGACTGATGGTTGCACTGAATGTGTGTATGTAAAAGTCACCAGTGTTTTTTTTACTAGAGCGAACGAGTGTTGGCAATGAGTCAAAGGCAAAATTATACCCATGTTATGCTTTAAATCTCTAATGGCTGATGAAGAATGCTCCCTGCTCCTATGTGGTGACGTGAATTGACTATCATTAACGGCCTGTCTTCAGTTGACACGGCACGCTCGTATCATCAGCAACTGCAGCAGGATGAAAAGGGGCGAGACGATGAGGCCAAACCAGAGGTCTTTGGCTTGCTCTTCCTCTGCTAGCTTCTGACACAGAAGCACCTCACACACCAGCTTCAGGCTAAGCACTGTCAATACCCACAGAAGCCGTAGCACTGCCAGTCGCTTCTCATTCTCCTGGTACAGCCGGATGGACACAATGGCTGTGAAGTAGGTGCTGAGGCCATCTGCTGCAAACAGTGGAACGAACACCAGCCACCAGCTCAGTGTGGGGGTGAACATGTCAGCCCGCAGTGCAACCAGCATACTGAAGACCAGCAGAGCTGCCAGGTGGAGGAATAGCTCGAAGGTGGCGAAGCCCAGCCATTGGACAAGTTCCCTCAGGGAGAACAGCATGGCCGAGGAGGGTGGAGTGGGAGGTATGTGGGTAGTCTTCAACCAGGGATGGACTAACTGAGGCCAAGTGACACACTGACCGTGGTTAGGAGGGGTGGCGCCCCAGATTCAAAGTGGCAGGGGGTGGAGATGAGGAGTCTCAGATGACGCCAGGGCAGGAATGCACTGATGGCAATGGTGAAGCGCTGCAGAGATGGCCAGGGCAGCTCTTGGTTACATCTTTGAATTCACCATGTGATGGGGGGAGGAGGAGGCGAAAGCAGAAAGCACAGCCAGTTCGAAGCACTCTTGACCCTCTGCCTTTTATATGAGAAGGGAAACACAATATTCAAAACAGGATAAACATCATGACACAGTAGCCTATGTTAAATCTGAGACATGGCGTTACACCCCCAC
Organism: Monocentris japonica; assembly: GCA_900323365.1. Lineage (NCBI taxonomy): Eukaryota > Metazoa > Chordata > Actinopteri > Trachichthyiformes > Monocentridae > Monocentris > Monocentris japonica. The sequence continues at coordinate 3,605 of OOFE01028396.1, forward strand.
GCTGTAATTTAGAAAGGACAGGGACTATATCTCACTGAATTAGGAAATAGTGATGTTAATCACTCTAGTTATTCCTATAATTTAATTTCACTGTCACATTTTCATCAATAGCTGGCTAGAGTCGGTATGATCCCAAGGGACAGCGGAGATGGTTATTTCCGTTTGCGATAGAGTGAGATACAGGTCATATCGATGATATACAGCTACAAGGTGTAACGTAGCCGAGCCTAGTAGCCAAAGATGTAAGCTAACGTTAGACAGTGAGCTATGACACACTAACAATCAGCCTCACCTCAATTACGAACATAATATACATGTAGACATACATTATTGCGTATATTTTACCGTACCATGACATCGCTTTACCTTATCAAAGGTCGGGCGTTTTGTACTCCATCTACCTGCGAAAATGTCAGAACAAGGCTAGCAAGCCGTTAGCTCGCTTGCTTTGTGTTTTTTTCTCGATCTGGAAAGTATCGCGAGAACACCGTTCATTCATTCTACGGTGGCCGCCAGAAACAGTTCACCGAAGTGAGGAAGAGCTACGGTCACGCTGTTCCAAGGGTAGGTACACAGTTTTGTCCATTATTTATATTGGTGGCTAGTAAAAAATGCACATGTGGGAAATTAGGTTTTGAGGCGTTTGTCAATTATACTCTGTACAGCAAATAATTCAAAACTGTTATCCTAAGTGACAAATGACATGTTGTAATGGTAACTTGCTAGAGTAACAGCGCTCGAGTTGAATGGTACTACAAAATGTCAAAAACAACATGCGTCACAGAGTAAATGTAAAGGTTTGTCAGCACAACGTTTCAATCTAGTTGTTATTGTACTCTACAGTTGAAGTGAAAATCTCGCTTCAAGGTCACACTGCCATTTAAAGTTGACAGTTTTACTCTAGCTTGTTCAATTCTTATATCAAGGACATGTCTACTAGGCAACTTTGTGGAAATGCCATATTGCAGAAAATGTGAGGTCAGAGCTTGTGAGCGTTACAATTTGAAGAAAAGTCTGGATATCACATATATGCAAACATAATGCAGGAAAAGTATGTTTGTTCAATCTGTGTGAAAACCTGTACTAACTCTGTGTTGAGGCAGAGCCAAGCAATTGTTTGGAGAAGCAGCATCACGCATGCTTGGTCAGTTTTAACGGTGATTGAGTTGGGTGAAGCAGAAGTATTTTGCTGTGCTCATATGTCAAAGAAATGTTAGTGCCTGATTTGATCCCTCTCTCACTTTCTTTATTTTCTCTGTGCATCTCTCTCTCAGGGAAAAGATGCAGACGCCAGCTGAGTTGCTCATCCACAGTGGCTATTTCCACCCAACACTCCGATACTGGCAGACCTGTGCCACGGATTTAAGACCTGACAACCTCATCTACCCAATCTTCATCACGTAAATCTCTCTCCACTAAAAACAATGAAATGATCAGATTAGAATCACTTTAATTCTGAAGTAAATAACAGAATTTCTCTTGATACCATTGGTGCAGGGACATATTGACAACTATGTATTTGTACTCATAGACAAAAGAAGAAGAACTGGTTGATGAATCAACTTTATTTGGCACTAACACACATACACATGCAGTGAACTTCTTTCTTCGCATACCTCTGACTAGATACACACACATCACCCCACATACATGCAATTTTCGAGGTCAGAGGACAGGGCAGGCATCAGCTATTGGACAGTGCGCCTGGAGCAGTCGGGGGTTAGGTGCCTTACTCAAGGGCACATCGGCAGTGTTGGTGGGCACCGTAGCTGTGGCACCAGTCATTTTTCAATCACCAGCTCACAGCTGGAATGAGCCCTCCTGGTGGTGTCAGGGATCAAGCCAGCGACCCTCCGGTGATGGGTCGGTCTCTCTAACCGCTAGGCCAACCTGCCGCCCTAAATAGACTACAAATATTACATTATAAATATTCTATAGCTATGTGCGTTCAAGCTGCATGGCATATCGTGTGACTACAGCTGTAGTGGGAAATCTAGCAAATGATCAATACTGAATTGGACCAGTGTACTATAAGGAAGTTATACTGAATAGAACGAGTGCGACAGAAGGCCTAGGCTCAACAATGGATCTTGGTCCATATTTGTGATAAATCTGCTTTGTTTGTCATTCTTCCCTACAGAGACAGTGCAGATGCAGTGGAGCCCATTGCCAGCCTACCAGGACAGGCCAGGTAAGCATTACAACTAATGCCACCATGCTGTTCGTTTTAGAGACGCGATTGTTGGAGACACCAGCCCATAACCTAACAGTCCCAGATTCAACCGTTGCGACAACAAATTCCTAATTGCACTGTGTGTAATGGGGTGATTGAAGTGTTCTACAAAACAAAAATCACAAAACACACGGTGAGAATTGACATGGCTGAGCCAATGAGGGCTAGGGTGTTGTCTTCAGATAAATGCTGTCAGGCAGGGTGGACCCAGAGACAACCACTGGACCTGGAGCAAGATAAGAAGAGAATCCGTTAGTTCTTTATTCAAACTCACAAAACCAACCTCCCTTCAGACGTCGTGTCATTTTGAATCAGAGACTGAACTTCACACAGGCCTTCTAATTCCTGTTTGAGAAATATTGTGTCAATATTTGAATTACTGAGCAAGATTTTTATCAAAGTTTTTTCCTTGAATAAAATTAAGATATGTCTTGTCAAAGAAGAACAAATTCATTACTCTTCCAAGCATTTCAAGATAATCCTGATAATGGCACATCTTGATGTTTCCTTTCTATGATATTTCTATCCATAGATATGGGGTGAACAAGCTTGAGGGAATGCTGCGCCCGCTTGTTGAGAATGGCTTAAAATGTGTGCTGATTTTTGGTGTACCTGCAAAAATAGCAAAGGTATGTACACTCCAAAATACTGTTATAGGGAGTTTGATACTCCAGACAGGGGGAAAAAATGTTGACCACTACTCCACTAATTTGTTGTGAAGTATCAAACCAAACGATCCGTGCACTTTTTCAAATATACATATGTGTTTGTTTGAAAGCAAATATTAGTGGCAGCAAAACTGATGCTTCAATGCATGTTCTCACACACACTGTTATCTGCCATCTTTAGGATGAGAGGGGTTCTGGTGCAGACACCGATGACACACCAGCAGTATTGGCAGTGAAGAAGATCAGGTCTCTGTTCCCTGACCTGTTGGTGGCGTGTGACGTCTGCTTATGTCCTTACACATCGCATGGACACTGTGGTCAGTATCTCTTCAAATGACATACCTCTTTTCACGAGTGCATCAGAAATGACCAAGAAAATTGAGAAAGGAGAAACACATATATATATATTTGTTTCATTACTCATTATTACATGTGTCATAATGGTGTTTTCCAATTGTATTCCAGGTATTCTACGTGAGGATGGTACTCTGGACAATGATGCCAGTTGCCTACGCTTGGGTGATGTGGCACTGGCATATGCCCGAGCTGGTTAGTCTTCTGCTCTCTTATCAACATTTTTTCTATTTTTTGGAGCGTGACAAAACAGTGCTCTGCCTTCTCTTCAGTATGCCTCTCTGCTTGATCTTAAGGATGTATTAAAATGTTCCCGGATATTATAAAGATGCTCTTTTGACTTTGAAGATGATCTTCTGCTGTTCTCCTCCAGGCTGTCACATCATTGCCCCCTCTGATATGATGGACGGGAGAGTGAGAGCCATAAAACAAGCACTGATATCCAACGACTTGGGCAACAAGGTAAAGCCTCTGCAGTTTTGAGGGACTCATATGCAACATGTACAGAAAAATGACAAGTGGATCTCAAGGAAGCGATCATGCTCTTAAACTCTTTCAAAATGTGAAAATGTTTTTAAAAACTATTTTGCCTGCATTGTCTTTCTCCAGGTTTCAGTGCTGAGCTATAGTGCAAAGTTTGCTTCCTGTTATTATGGTCCCTTCAGGTAAGTGTGTGTTCCAAAGGCAGTTCAATGACACTTAAATGAGGAATGGCTTTGAAATTAAAAGACTGAACGTCCTTGTTGTGTTGGTATGTAGAGATGCTGCTCAGTCCAAGCCTGCATTTGGAGATAGACGCTGCTATCAGCTGCCCCCTGGTGCAAGGGGACTAGCCCTGCGAGCTGTGGTGAGTTGGTGTGTGTGTGCGCTTTTGGGTTCCAGACATCACGTTGGAACAACTGTATGAGACATCACTGTTATATGCTTCAGGACCGAGATGTGAAAGAAGGAGCTGATATGCTGATGGTGAAACCAGGACTGCCATATCTGGACATTGTGAGAGAAGTCAAGGACAAGGTTTTTAGCTTCTTTTATTTCACCAAATCAAACTTTAAACTTAAATTATTAACAGTGCTACATGGTTTTCGTCACTTCCCTGTCCCCTCTACTCGCTCCTCCTCTCTGGCAGCACAGAATATGGTTTTAAAACTTGCTAAATATCGTTGTGGTTATCAGAGTATCCACATTGTTCCTAATCTATATTTTTTCCACTTGACTGTCTTCAGCACCCCTCTCACCCCCTGGCGGTGTACAATGTGTCGGGGGAGTTTGCCATGATGTGGCATGGAGCACAGGCTGGAGCGTTTGACCTGCGGGCTGCTGTGATGGAGGCCATGACTGCTTTCCGCAGGGCAGGTAAGAGGAGAAAGAGGGGAGCTTAAACTAAACTCAGTATATCACTTGGAAGGCGTGCTTCAGGGCCGCAACACTATTCCAGTCAGAACTAGATGAATGGATGCATACAGAGCTCTTAAGTTTTTTTTGTTTTTTTTTTTGGTGTTCTTCCATTGAGAAATGAGTCCAGTCATACAGAATATCCTGATTGGTCTACAGATCATTTTCATTTTCTTTGAAATGTGAAATTGGTCTTTTTAGACCTTTTTTTTTAAAAGGTGATTTTGAATGTAAGCTGTTAACAAGCCCATCATCCTCCCCCTGCTCTCTGTTCCAGGCGCTGACATCATCATCACCTACTACGCACCTCAACTGCTCAGCTGGCTGAAAGAGAACTAAGAGATGGAGCTTGAGGGAGGATGGATAGAAAGATGGACCAAGGGACAGACTTCCTGTGAAGTACAACCTGTTGTTGGCTGAATCATATTAACAAATGGGGCTAAAGGAAATCAAATATATGAGAACAGACAATCTATATCCCATAGCCTATGCATTTTTACAGTATTTCTTTCTCTTCGGTATTGTTATATCAGTTGGTATAGTACACATTTATATCTGTGTTTTCTGGATAAGTCGCAGTAGACATTTAAAAAAAGGGAGTCTTGTATCTGTTAATATTTCTTCTAAGCTTTGAAGGGCTAATAATGAACTGAACACTGAGAATGTAAAATGTGCCTGTTGATTGTCTTTTTGGTGTATTTCCAGTCTGTTTGGACCCCAGGAGGTGTAGCTACTGTGGTAGTTGTTTCATAAACAAAGTCAGTCATCTTTCCTTCAGTATTGTTATTATCTGTGTATGGGGACCACGTCTGATATCTGTGAGGGCCACCCTGGCTATAGCACTGTGACCCCTGTCAAGCTCTTATTGACCAGAGTAAATAAATACTTATGAGGTGGTCTTGTGTTTTATTTCTTTTAGCCATCAGTGACTTCCCAACGTTTCACAACAGATATCACAACTTTACTGTCTAATATGACCAAACCAAGCCACCTTAATGGGTTGAACCTTCCCATTTTGTCCTCCCAAAGTCCTTAGACCAGCTTGGGTATTCTTCAATAAATAATCCCCTCTCACTAAATTTCTAAAGGATTCTGTCAGAAATATTGGCATTATCATTTATCTAGGCCTCTCCTTTGAAAGTCACGTCAAAGTATTCATTTAAAACTGCATGTTTTCACCATAGAAGTATTTCCAGGATTGGGAGTTCTTCTCTCCTGACCCAGCAAAACTGATCCTTGCTTTTCTTTCTTGCAGAATCAACTCAACTGTTGCAACTTCACTTAAAAATATACAACTTATTAAAAACTCTGCAGCCCAAGTATAAACCAGAAAGCCCAGTATGACCCAGTATTAGTCTCTTTGCTACGGCTCCCTGTAAATGCACATATTGATTATGAATTCCTACTTCTAACTTGCAAAGCATGGTGTGACCTTGTGCCTCCATATATCACGAAAGTACTTAGTCTCTATAGCCTCCATCTGGCCTCATTTCTTGGAGTCTGTACTTATTCTGTCTTTTGTTCTCTTATTCTTCCTACAGTGTTTTCATTATAATGTAAGTTTGACTTGACTCGTCCCTCCAGAACTTTTGTCGCAGTGCCCTTGACTCAGCGTGAGTAGAGGACTGACTATAATTGAGGTGTGCGAACCCAGCCTGGATAAATTAAAGTTAAAGGAGGAAGAGAGAGAGAGAAAAAAAAAGTTCAACTGATGAGGGAGGAATAGAGGAAGAAGTAAAGACAAACAAAAGTAGGATGTAGAAGGAGTACTCTGAAATGACTGCTTTCTGGAAACGAGGCGGTTCCACCAGAGGTCAACTTTTCAATGCATAACATTTTGTCACATTTATAAATGTCATGTTCTGAACCTCTGCGACAGGTTTGCATGGTATTTGATTGGTTACTCTTAAATCCAGAGAGCACAAAGTTATACCATCACAGCTGCCAAAATCTGATTTAAATCCTGTTCCAATTTGTTACTGGTGAATGTTGCACTTTGATTTGACCTGTGGTCTTGATATAATCGACTCTGATACTGATGGGTGAAATCAGGCAATCTGGGACAATTTCTTGTGCAATTTCAATTTCTGTATTCTGACATTAAACCAATACATTAGGCCAACACATGAGACTTTTCTAAAATCTCCGAGATGTTGTCTAACCAAATCAAAAAGAAAAATAGATTTCATACTCACAGGAGACATGACACACCTTTTAGTGTGCCAAAACAATTTTTCTGGCTGCATTTGGTAATCTGGAACACTCATGTATTAGTTTTAGGAAAGCCTAAATCAGCCTAACTTACGCTGACCAATCTTTTCTGCCCCAAACCTTAATGCAAATACCCATATTGTGTGTATTTTATTGAATCTCAGTGTTATTTTTACTTTCTTTTTTACTACAGCTTATTAGTTATGAGCCTGTTAGGTCTGTTTAGACTACAGAAATCTACACAACAAAGCTTAAGTGTCCCACAATAGCCGATGTCCCACATTGTTCAGTTCACCCTATATGTCACCAGTTCTCTTTTTGGCAACACTGCTGGACTGTATAAAAACAGATTACGTTTAAAATATAATAAA
>OOFE01028404.1:0-29414 GCA_900323365.1 Monocentris japonica
GGGCCGAAGGTTCACTTTCCAACAGGACAATGACCCTAAGCACACAGCCAAGACAATGCAGGAGTGGCTTAGGGACAACTCTGTGAATGTCCTTGAGTGGCCCAGCCAGAGCCCTGACTTGAACCCAGTTGAATATCTCTGGAGAGACCTGAAAATGGCTGTCCACCGACGGTCCCCATCCAACCCCATCCAGCTTGAGAGGATCTGCAGAGAAGAATGGCAGAAAATTCCCAAATCCAGGTGTGCAAAGCTTGTCGCGTCATACCCAAGAAGACTCGAGGCTGTAATCGCTGCCAAAGGTGCTTCAACTAAGTACTGAGTAAAGGGTCTGAATACTTATGTCAATGCGATATTTCAGTTTTTCCTTTTTAATAAATTTGCAAAAATTTCTAAAATTCTGTTTTCGCTTTGTCATTATGGGGTATATATGTGGGAAAAAAAGTGAAGGGGTCTGAATATTTTCTGAATGCACTACGTCCACTAGAAGTGCTTGTTTTCACCACTGACAGGCTCAAGGATCCCTACAGAGATAGACCTTTGTTTAACCAGAAACAGAAGAGTTGTTGTGAGTTGTTGCAGGAAGAGGACTGTGGAAGTGTGAGTCAGAGTTGGCGAGAGGAGTTTGGAGTTTACATAGAGGAACTGCTAGCAAGAATTTATTTCCAAAGTCATGGCTGAAAATTTAGCTGATTTCGACAATGTAGCTGAGGCATTTGAATTCGATGGCCGACCCTATTTATTTGAGCCTGCAACAACTCTCCTTTCGCGAGATGTCAGAGGGAGACTTCTCCTTGAGCGAGACTTCTGTTTCTGGTCAAACAAAGGTCTATCTCTGTAGGGATCCTTTGTATAATGTTGTCAGACACTTCAAATAACAATCTGAGCCTGTCGGTGGCAAAAACGAGCACTTTTAATGGACGTACTTTGATCAGGCGCAGCTGCCCCAAAGGATTACGTTGCAGCCATTGCAGCCTGTTTTGCGGCTGCCGGCTAAGGCAATCTACTGGACCAATTCCAAAACTTTTTGTACCTACTAGTCATTTAGACCCCAAAATATGTAAAAATAGGGCCCAGGTTTAAAAATACCAGAATTATCCTTTTAATGAAAAGCCGGCATACATTTTTTGTTCCAGGTTGTAAAGGTTAAAAGCCATGTCAAAGCTACTCATGTTAACTGACATTTATGGCATTTATTTGGCAACTAGTTTTTCAACAGTCTTCTTTTTACATTACTTGTCAGCCAGGGATTTGTTATTGCCGTGCTATTCATTTTGACAAATGGTGAATATCGTTATGCAACTTGTCTTAGATTTAAATGCTTGTGACCTGAAGTTTGCCAGTTCAAATCCAGTGGGGAAAGTGAATGAGTAACGTTCTCCCCTCCCTCAACAACTGCTTTTGAGGTGCCCTTGAGCACGGCACTTAAAGCTACATTCCATGATTTGTGCTCAGGTACACCCTCCCATGGCTGTGCAGGAGGAATTACTAATATATATGCCCCATCATGTAAGTAGTTTGTTCCTAGCAAAAGCAAAGCTTGCTGGCTAGCATGCTGATGCTAACTAGTATGGTAATGATATCAAAAGTTCACTTACTAGTGTAAGATTTGAACTAGTATTCTGTCATTGGAAAACCCTTTTGAGTTTTTTAGTGCTCTTCATTCGATAAATGCTGAACCATTATTGATCCAGCTCCGGGAATAGTCATGCAATTTTCTTTTCCGTTCACAATTTTCTTTTCCGTTTCTTAGTTGTTCTTAGTTTGTACTGAAGGATCAGTAGATGTAGATCCTGACCGTCCTGGCTTAGACATCATTACCGCTACCATTATGGTTTTTTGCCAACTCAATTTATCCAATTTCCAGTATGCCACCATAGGCGTCCTGCCCCTCTCAAACAAGCTTAGAAATGGGGCATTTCATCTACATCCACAATCCACAATACATCTACTCGCTACATTCTTGCTTCACTAAGTTTTGATATCATTACCATTACCATGCTACCACCTTGGACATGCAAACAAATAGCAATTGCAGTGGAAACGCATATCATTACCTATTTGACTATGGCTCATAGTCAAATCAATACAACTGTTTATTCTTTGACTTTTATTTATTTTTTGTTCATAGTAAAGAAACAGATTTAGTAGTTAAAGATTTGCACCACTATATTCTGTCATTAACAATTCGTTCACAATCTCCAATCATCTTGGCTGAGTGGATTTCCTGTGTGTGCTCCCCACTGGCTGTGCTACCTTGTCTGATGTTTTTACCCCACCAACATCTGCCTTACTCCTGTTGAAAATGAATGGCAGCCACACAAAGCTGCTCTGTCTGAAAGCCCATTTACACTACACAAATCTATGACACTACATAGATCTAGAGCAGCACAATGAATTGTATATCACAATTTTAGTTTTGTATCAAGTACTCCCCTTTATGTTGCTCAGCTATTTACAGGGAGGGCTCTGACCAATCACATCTGTCAGTGCGCAGTGTCAGGTCATTTGTCTATTTTCACACCCATGTTTCACATGACTCGTGGAAGAGAGAAGTAGTTGAGTGCGGGAAGTTCAGATTGGAGAAAATTAAGAATGGATGATTGGCTGACAAACTTAGAACGGATAAAGCCACTGATGATGAGACGTTCATCCTCAGAGTACAAATGCAGAAATGTTTTTTTTACCAAAAATGAGTCATCATGTCTGTTGAATAAATCCAGTAACTTAAGAGTTCAGAGTCACGTTGTGATTTACTTGAGTATATTTATTTGCAATAGCTGAGCGGTCAGGAGAGATACACACACACACACACACACACACACACACACACAGTATGGAGTATGCAGATCTCTGAAGGAAGAGCAGTAAGGGCTGAGGTTTCATAGAAAATACAAGGTTACTACAAAGTCATAATAACAGGTGCATAGATAAGAACAAGACTATCAGTAGTTTGGAGTACAATACAAAGAGGTAGTGATAGAAAATGATTGACATAAGAAATACTGCCATGGTGCATTCATTATTTTCTTCTACCACAGTGTCATTTGCAAATATTTTAGTTACAAACCACAAGGCATTACTTAAGTGCTAGACTGTGCAAACTGGAATTGGAGGGTTTTTCATTGAGAAAACCTCCCCTAACAACAGTGCAGGTCTGTTATTGGAATGTGTTTTTAATAAAGAGCACAGTGAGGTTGCAAAATGTTGATTTAGAGACTTTCTACCTGCTGCTGAAAAACCAAAAAAAAAGTTCAAGTTGAAAATAGTCCAAATGTTGATTTGACACAAAAGTAAAAATTACTTTGTACTTTATTTGCAAGATCAAGACTAATAACTGTGATACATAATTATGATCACAATATGGTTATTAAAGAATCAGAATCACCATGCAGCCATAGTACAGCCCGACACGTATTTATGCAATATTTTATTTCTGAGGTACACAACCTCCCTCCCGTGAGAAATCCTGGGATCATGGTTCCTACTGTTAATCTCTCTTAATTGTTGTTTTTTGATTGATCACAAGATTGATGCTGCCTCTCCTTTCTTCTGTCCAGGCTGAGCGGGCAGCTACCACCACAATGCAAGCTGTATCCTCTCTGCCCATCTTCAGCCAGGAAGAAGTCACCAAGCACTGCTGTCTGGAAGATGGCGTGTGGGTCACCTACAAAGGCAGTGTCTATGACATTACCGACTTTGTGGCCATGCACCCTGGTGGTGATAAAATCATGCTAGCGGCAGGTGGGGCCCTTGAACCTTTTTGGGCACTGTATGCTGTTCACAGCCAGGACCATGTGCTGGACATCCTCTCAGAATACAAGGTGGGCCAACTGTCATTAGTGATGAGTAACTAAAACAGTGTAAAAAGTCATAAAAGTCAACAAAGCTAATTTGAACCCTAATCACAAACCATGTTTGTTACCTTGGACTGTGTTTGTGGTCAATGCAAGGTTGGTGAGCTGAGTGCAGAAGACCAGAGGCGGCAGCAGACTGTTAAATCATCTGACCCTTACTCCTCTGACCCGGACCGTCACCCCGTCCTGCGAATCAACAGCCTCAAGCCCTTCAATGCAGAACCACCACCCGAAATCCTCTCTGACAACTACATAACCCCCTCTGCTATCTTCTTCAAAAGGAATCACTTGCCAGTGCCGTGTGTGGACCCTGCTTCGTATCAGCTACACGTGGAGGGGTTACCTGGAGGTGTGCTGACACTGTCTTTAGATGACTTAAAAACACAATACCCAAAGCACACTGTCACCGCCACATTGCAGTGTGCAGGTAACCGGCGTTCGGAGATGAATCAAGTCAAGCAAGTGAAAGGACTTAACTGGGGCATTGCTGCAATCAGTAATGCCACATGGAGTGGTGCAAGGCTGAGGGATGTGCTCCTGGCAGCTGGCTACAGTCCAGACGTGGCCCAGTGGGCTCACCACGTGCAGTTTGAAGGACTGGACAAAGATGTAACAGGGACCACCTACGGGGCTTCCATCCCTTTAAACAAGGCAGTGAGTGAGGAAGGTGACGTGCTGCTGGCTTATGAAATGAATGGTGAGGATCTTCCTGCCGACCATGGCTACCCTGTCCGGGTTGTTGTACCAGGCACAGTTGGTGCACGCAATGTTAAATGGCTGGGCAAGATCATAGTGAGTGCAGAGGAGAGCAGTAGCCACTGGCAGCAGAATGACTACAAGGGCTTCTCCCCTGGCACGGACTGGGATACAGTGGACTTCAAGTCTGCCCCAGCCATCCAGGAGCTGCCCATCCAGTCAGCTATCACCCAACCAACAAATGGCGCTGTGGTTGATCGCAGTGCAAAAGAGGTGACAGTGAAGGGCTATGCCTGGAGCGGCGGTGGTCGGGAGGTGGTACGTGTGGATGTTTCTCTGGACGGAGGAAATACGTGGCAGGTGGCCCAGCTGAGTAGCGGTGAGAAGGGACAGGTCTCTGCACCCTCGCCCCCACCAGGACGAGCTTGGGCCTGGAAGCTGTGGGAGCTAACGGCCCCTCTTCCTCCCAAGGCGCAGGAGCTGGAGATAATTTGCAAGGCAGTGGACAACAGTTACAACATGCAGCCAGACTCCGTTCCACCCATCTGGAATCTGAGGGGTGTGCTGAGTAACGCCTGGCACAGAGTGAAGGTTAACATCAAAGAGGATGAAGAGGAGGAATAGACTGAATGGTTGGTTCCCCTCAAAATCTAATTATGTCTAGTTAAGTCTTCAGAGACTGGATATTGCATTAGTCTGTCACTCAGACTCACCAGGAAAAGTGATAGATGTCTCAGAAAAAAAGACCCCATTTAATGCAGACAGCACAACATTTTGATGCAAATGCAGTATGAGACAAAAGTACTATTATTTATTTACACACAGCCTTAGAATATTTATGCAACCATGAAGTTTGTGAGATTAGAAAGAATCTCAGAGTATGTCCACACTAAGCCGTTTAAATTTGAAAGTGTTTTCGAAAAGCTCACCGTCCACACTAGACCACCTCCTTCCATGGGCATGCACAGACCACTCGGCCAAGTGGCCGGAGCGGTCGGCTCGCTCACAGCTGGATCAAGTGACAGTCAAGCAGTGGCACGTCAGTGAAATGTTATCGTTTTCAAAATTTCTCCGTTTTTGTCATCCACACTGCAACGGGGGGCGTCGTTTTCAAATTTATCCACTTGGAGAGTGGATACGTTTTTGAAAAGTTCTGTTTTGGGGGGTTGTAGTGTGGACGGGAAGCCAAAACAGAGCGATGAGTATGCGTTTTCAAATTTAAACAGCTTAGTGTGGACGTAGCCTCAGTTATACAAAACACAGAACCAAGATGAAACAGGTAAATAACTGCTTCTTGAGGCCAAAACAGAACATTGCTAGTCTATCTAGTGGTGATTCACTTGGTGTTTAGTAAAAATGTTATTTCAGCTAATTATTTGAATCTATGTGATTTGTGAAAACAAATAATAATATTTTGTAATGCGTGTTGTCATTAGCACTGGTCATTCATATTAAAAGGATTGAATTATTAATTAATAAGTCTTTCAAAAGTTTTACTAGTGTTCTCACTGGTGACTGAATTCAGTGCTTTAGATGGGGGCTATTAGAGGCTTTTTCAACAAGCAATGGCCACTTTTCCTTAGAGAGGCTAACTGGAGTTTACCAGAGCCAGAGTCCATGTGGACGTTTTAAAACGTACTATTGAGAACATCATTTGTTTATCAGAATTGAATATAATAATGAGTAAGTCCAGATAAGCCCCATTTGGTCCTGTTGTGGAAACCCCTTTTATATATTTTTATCTATAACTGAGAAAACGGCACAAACGTTCCAGAAAAGTATTAATTTTAGGCTATTGAAATGTTGATGTTAAATCATTCAAGTCACATTGATTGTTAAAACAATGACAGTCATGCATTTATTGCCCAGTTCTGTGGAACATACAGTTGTTGAAGTTGATGAATAAAGAGCTCTCATGTTATGCATTCATTCTGCTAACAGATAGCAATTTGATCATGAAATTCCTATAAAATTCACTAACAATGCATTATTTAACAATGGGAGACTATAATTTTCAGTTTTGAGAATAAACTGCTTGTTGTCTTAACTTATTTAATTGTTGCTTAGTGCTAGAAGTCCCTTGGCTAGAGAGGCGTTACTAATGCCTAGACACTATGCATTTCACAAACATTGTGTGTGTACAGAAATTAAAAAATAGTAAAAAGCATCCAGACACTTAGAATTCAAATTTTAGGGAATGTGCAGTTAGCAACAATATGCTACCGTGCAATACATTACTAAGCTTTTCTGTGAGAGCGTGTTGGTCCTTACTTAATACACTGGGATTAAAGCAAGTTGAGAAATGCCATGTATGTGTTGTTGCATGATAAAACTGCAGCCATGGTCAAATAGGAGATTGTTCTGCTTTTATATGATGAATTATAACAAAGACCTCTGGATACCAAAAGACAATTTAAGCTTAGTTTAGCTAGCTTGCTGAAGACAGTTCAAGTTATTTTGAAAGGTCTTGAGGTTTGACGAGTCCAACATGAGCTTAGAACAGTTTTCATTTTTCCCTGCCTAAAAATCTAGACCGTAATATTCAACTGGCAAATTTTTGACTGGATAAATCTTTGCAGTTACACTCACACATAGTGGTACTAAAGGCTTGGGTAGTATCCCAAACATGACATTTTTATGAAAATCGTGGGACCTTTTGACAGTGACATTTTGCAATGGGGAATCCTTTTTTGGATTGTGGAGCAGACTCAGATTGTGACGTATGTATTATTTCTATAGTAACTTTGTTAGTTTATTTCGCCTTATAAGAATTATATATATTTTTGTTGATTGTCAGGCCTTGAACTACCATGAACTGAAGATTGTCTGATACATTAAAATCAATATATGCTTTATGTTAAACATGATAGAGGTTTGTGTATTTTGTATCTTTGTCCATAATATGAAGCAGTGTTTCTGGATTTAAAAATAGAATAGGTATAATAGGTATGTCCAACCTGTCACACAGAGGATGTGTGTCAAACTACCAGATTTTGTTTCTGTGGCTTTGGTACCAAATTTTGCATTATTTTGGCAAATGATTTATCTTGTGCTTTTTAATACATACAATACAAACACAAGTCATATTACAGAATATTTTGGTCTTGACCAGGTTTTAAGTCACTTTCTGCCTATCCTGTCCCTTGAGGAAATGTCTTTGCTTGGGCAGGGGTAGGGCAGTTTGAAGTTGTTAGTAGAAGAAAGTGATAGGTCAGATTCACCCAAAAAGTCCCAACAGTAAAACTGAAGGCTCCTACAACCTCAAGCAGTCTGTTCACACCTTTTCGTGATGCAAAGACTTTTAGGTATATTTGACAGCAATGTCTGGCCACACTTTTTTTTGCTTTATGCTTTGAAGTTAAAATGAAGGCTTGATAGCTTCTTCTGCTCTTGAGCTCAATAATTTGTAAGTGTGGCAACAGTGGATACAGGATATAAACTGTATGAGACAGTTTCCTGGAAAGAAAGGAGGCTTTCCAGCTGGCAGGAAAGTAAGCAGAAGGGAAAAGAGGTGAAGAAGGTAGATAGGTAGTCATGAGAGACTAAAAGAACTGAGAATAGAAATGTTCTGAGAGGACAGGAAATATAATAGAACAAAATAAAATTAACGCAATATAGAAAGCATATATTCTAGAGCAATTGGGAGTAGAATACATCACAGGCTGAAAGAAGTCAGGACCACAAAATGTGAGGCTGGTTTGACTCATAGATTAAGTCCAGTCATAAACTATATTTCTTTTCCAAAATAAATTTTCCTTTCTCTTTGTAAATAAGTAACTATGCTTGGCTACATTAACGTTGCAGTCCATAACTTGTATAACTTGATGAAATAATGTAATGAATTGAGCGTATGATCTACTCCTGCACATTATTCACACAGAAATAGAAACATCCATAGTAAGACAATACCAGATATGTTTCACCAGTTTACGTCCATGATAAACTGATGATTTTTACTGTAGGTTCCATTTGTTTAATAATGTCTCAAGAGGAGTGACCTGCTGGGAAACTTGTTCCCTTTTTCATGGTGTTACATATCTCTGCATCCATCCATCCATCCTGCTCTGTCTCTCCTCTGACTCATAAATGACTAAATTTGTGGTGAGCAGAATTACGTTAAACGGATAAAGAAAACATATTGTCCCGCATTTAACTCAAGTTACTCATTTTTTGTTTGTTTCGGTTAGAACATCATGACACCGGTATGAGTACGTCTGCTGTGGAGCTCTGCTGTGCACTACTCACTAAGACGTAGGGGAAGGAGGTCAAAAAAAGCACTGTAAAGTCAGCAAAGAGAATGACAAATATATGCTAACTTGCTAACTAACTGGAATAAGAGACTGATGTAATCAATCAGAAAAAGTAAGATATTGGTCTGTGGTGCTGAACTGGACGATTTATAAATAGTTTCAGTGTCAAACTTGCCTTTCCCCAAAAAAGGATTTGTCTTTGTACCTTCTCCCACTTCTTGCTTGTTCCTCTTTCTATTCCTTCCATGAAATGGTGTGAGTGATGATGAAACTGTCACCATAATTACACATACAGTAGATAATGTGCAGACAGAGCTGACACTTAGTGGTACTGCTCAGTAAATCAGCAAATGAATTCCAACACATTGGTGGTAAATGCAAACTAGTGCGCTACATTTTGAGCTCATCTTGTCATTTTTCTCTGTGGTAAGTTGTTGCACAGTAAAGAATGTGCAGTATGTGCAGCTCTGATGTGGACTTAGGCAGAATATGTCTGTTTGAGCTCCCATGAGAATATTCTGTGAAAGTGAAAGATAACTACCTTACCTAAATGTTGTGTTTGCTTTATGGGCAATTCTTGGACATGCAAAAATAAATCCGGTTTGTGGGAAATTAACAGGAGCCACCAGCCAAGCGCTGGTAAGTTTTGGTTGTGGTTGGTAAGTTTGCCTACACTATCAGCCCACCAGCTACGTTGGCAGGTTACCAGGTAGGCTCTTAATGACTACCTCTTTAGTTTAGGACTCCACCAGTCACAATGAACAGTGGCGTGAACAATGGAGTCCAGAAATGTGTGTTTCTGCCCTGCTGATGAATTAGGATTTAAGCTCTCTTCTTGGCATACTAAAGCAAAGCATTTATTCTGTGTGAGCTTCCTGGGGCAGTATGGTGCCAACCATCCACGAAGCCCATCTTGAGACCTGCTGTGTGACCAGATAGACTGTAGGTAAGTGCTAATGCTACTGTGCTACTGACTTCCAAACTTTCTCGAAAAACAACTATTAATTACTACTAGTAATCCCATGCCAAACTTTAGAGGGATGTTATACAAATGTCACAACAAAACTAAGTGCCTTTAAGAATATTATAAGAATATTACATTGATACCATGAGAGATAAACAACAAGGAACAATAAGGTCACTGTAAACTCACTATTGACTACCACAGACTCTAAGTCCTTTATGGAATATTATAGGAGAGTAAGAGCCTGTTGATTCCATAACACACTGTGTCTCCACACAGCTGTACATTTTAACAGGAGACATGTTGGCAAGTGATCATCTGGCTGCTTGTGTAGTTCTCATTCTTCACACATGCATCATCGTTGCCTCAAGGCTGACTCATCTGGCTAGTTGAGTTAAAAGAGCAGCAGACACTCAGAAGACGGTCAAAGTCTGCTGCTGCCGTCTGTGAGGACTGTTGGAGGCTTTATAGAGTTGCTACAGAAAGAGTTGGTGAAGCGTTGGAAATGGACTACATAGGGCCGCTGGCGCTGCTTATGGCCCTGATGCTCTGCGCTTTATCTGCTGTGGTGGAGCAATGGACGGAATTTAATGAAGCACAGGTAACACTAAGGTTGACTGTGTGGGCTTTTTGCACACAACATCATTAGGTGCATGAGAAGAGAATTGTTACTGTGTGTCTTTATCAAAAGGTCACTGCAACGTCTAAACTCATTTACCAGATTTGTGCTTCCCACAGGCCTATCTAAGGAAGTATGGCTACTTGAACAACGCCGCTGACCCTCAGGACCCGTCTTACCTACAGGATGTCATTGAAGCTCTTAGGTAAAGTATTCTCTGTCAAGGGGAAAACACAAGTACTGAAAACTAGGCCATGTCACACCAGCTGCAGCCAGTTGCATATGAGATCCTTATGTAGGCCTATTGCAGTGATGTTCCCCAATACAGTGGAGGAATAAGCAGTCAATTCGCTTGCAAGACACCTGACCTCCTTGTATTTACAATGCAGTTTGCATGCCATCTGAGATTTTGAATCACCACTTTCCCCCAGGGTTTTCCAGAGGGTGAGTGATCTGCCCATCACTGGAGAAATAGATGAGGCTACCCTGGGAGTGATGAGGAAGCCCCGCTGTGGCATGGAGGACCCCTTCAACCAGAAATATCACAAATACGGAGTAATCGGTGAGATGCCGTTTTGCAAAGTGGTTATATTCCTTCATTGTATTAACATCAGTAAATAATACATTGTATAAAGGACAGCTGTTGCCAAGTTGTGTCCCTATTAGACTGATAGAGGGGCAACACCCTACTGTTGAATTAGTTGTTAGATCTTTAGAGGATGCAGCTTGTTGGTTTTTGGTTTTTCTAAACAGACAGTTCAACTATTGTCGTCACAAGTTGGTAAGGTATTAAATTATTAAATCTGTTAACAATCTGCTGTGTAAAATTTTTAGACTTTTAGAATCCTTTTATCACTATAGAAGTTCGATCTCAAAAGGCATCAATTTCCATTACCTGTCACCCTCACCGTTAACCAATCAGCTTTTGACTGTGGAAGAAACGAATGGGTGTAGTAGTTATTTTACTTCACCCATTAGTGCCCTTTGAAATAACATTAAAATACCATCTTCATCAAACTCCAGGCAGAATTATGGAATGATAAATCATCTCCTAATCTCCTTGGCTGTATTAACAGCTTTAGCATCAGATGTCTGTGTCAAACCTTATGATCAATAAATAACTTGTAAAGATATTTACTGGTATGAGTCTCTGATGGAAGTACATTTCTGTCTATTGGCTGGTTACGTTCTCTGCCTGGATTGTTGGCTACCTGGTGCACTTGAGGTCTTTATGTGGTCTTGTTGAGAACTGTATTGGTTGGATAAAACTTTGAATCTGGTTAGGTATACATTTGTGCTGGTGACATAAGAAGGATTCTTCTGTTAAAGGTCGTTGGCGCAAGAGGAGTCTGACCTACCGCATCTATAACTACACACCAGACATGAGAAAGGCGGAGACCAAGATGGCCATCCGGTCCGCCTTTAAGTACTGGAGTGACGTGGCTCCCCTGAGCTTCAGAGAGGTCGAGTATGGAAGAGCAGACATAAAGATCTCCTTCCATAAGAAAGACGCCTCCTGTCCTGTCCCATTTGATGGACGTGGTGAGTTTGCTCTATAAATAATCTTTTTGTTTTATGTGCTGTTAGATACTGTCGACGACAGGGCCTGTTGCCATGTGGCCCCTGGCTTACTTACTACAACCTAGTTGTTTATTTCGATCCCCTACAGGTCATGTGCTGGCCCATGCTGAATCACCAGAATCGGGTATTGTCCATTTTGATGAGGATGAGTACTGGACCGAGGGGACGTACTATGGTACTAATCTGCGTATTGTAGCGGCCCATGAAATAGGCCATGCCCTGGGCTTAGGTCACTCTCAGTACAGCAGTGCTCTGATGGGTGCAGTCTACTCTGGTTACCGTGCCAACTTCAGGCTGCATCCAGACGATGTGAGAGGCATCCAGGCATTATATGGTGAGTGCAACATGACGTTTTAGGACTAGGCCTGAACTGTTAAAGTGATATTCACGGTGCATTAACATTTTGGGGTTTTCATGCCTCAGTACTCGTGATTCAAGCTGGTACATTGTAGGTGATTGTTTACACAACCGGTGAGGCTTTAGTCTCTCTAATCTTGCTGATAGTGGCATTGCCATTTTGGAAGACACCAAAGAGTTTACATGGTTCATGAAGAGAGTGGGCAGCCATTATAGGTCATGAGGATGATTGCCATCCTGTTGGTATATCAAAAGTCAATATATATTAATAGGACTGACCACCAGTTATGAAGTTGATGAACATGTCTGCAGACCAAGGAGACTCACTTTAATACAAAGACACATCAAGACCTATCTTTCATACCCATAGCCTTGATCCTTTTCAGTTGATTCTCTGGCTCTGCTTTCAATTGTGAGATGTTTCAGACACCACTCCTTCCTTTAGCCTTTATTTTAACCTTGTGTATTTGTATGGCTACAGTAGAGTGCAGCATATACAGGCAGCCACCCTGTAGAAAACTCTAGCTTTACCTCCTCACACTCCGATCTATAAGGGAAGTTGATGTAAATGATGTAAAAGTCCATCATATTCCATTGCGCCTACCTGGAATAGCAACATTAAACGTTTTTATCTAACATGTTTCATAGGTAAACGTCAGACCAGCACTTCAGCAAATCCAACCACCACCTACAATCCCCTCCCCACCGAAAGCTCCCCCAATACTGAGGGGAGCATCCCGGACCCCTGCACTGCCACACTTGATGCCATTATGTTGGGTAAGTTACAGATACACTATCGATTGTAATAGCGACCACAAAGCATGAACACAATAGCTAAGTGGATGGGAGATAAAAAAATCAGTGTGATTAAAAATGCTCCACGTTTATTTGGGAAACGGGATATAAATTATTGCTGTACAATCATACAATGACTTTGAACTGAAAGTACAAGTGTGCTATCAAAAGTGTGTCATTAATGTTCGAGCAGGTCCATGGAGAAAAACCTTTGCTTTCAGTGGTGATTACGTATGGACCATCTCAGACCTGGGATACAATGCACCGCTAAAGATTAACAGGCTGTGGAGGGGCCTCCCTGGTGACCTCACTGCAGCTGTGCACTCTCAGAGAACCAACAAGACATACTTTTTTAAAGGTACAGTAATTGTTACTCTTAGACTAATAAAGCATACTCCAGTCATATGTTCCATAATGACTGCGTTTATTGTACATTGCATGTCTTCTGTTCGCCAGGTGTAGTCCAGAACTTGTCAGTGTGTTTAGCTTAACTCAACACTCTTTCTGGTCACAGGCAATCAAGTGTGGAGGTATACCAGGTTCCTTCTGGACTATGGGTACCCCAAACAGGTGAAAAAGATCCCCTCTAACATTGATGCAGCCCTGTACCTGGAGAAGAACAAGAAGCTGGTCTTTATCAAGGTGTGTAAAGTCAAAACACAAGGGGTTAAAATGTTTCAAAAGTACAACAGTATTATAGCATGTAACTACAGTCATATTTATCACGCAGATTGTTGTGACTTAATATAATAACCCTGTGTTTTTCTTCCATCTCTTAGGGTTCAGAGCACTGGCAGTGGGATGAGCTGAAGTACACTGACTTAAGTCTTTACCCCAAACCGCTCTCACTGCTTTTCAATGGAGTGCCCCCAAGTCCTGACGCAGCCTTCACCTGGACCAACGGCAAGGTGTTCTTCTTTAAGGGAGAAAAGTACTGGCGTGTGAATGAGCAACTTAGTGTAGACAGAGGCTACCCACTCAGCAAACAGGAGCGCTGGATGCGCTGCTAGGGGGAAACATTAGGGGGCAGCAAGCACCATGAGGTCCAAAGCAAAGTGTTGGTTTGATACCAAGCACTTTAACAACCACTAAACCTCAATGGCATCTTGTGTAGGAGTGCAGGGAACATATAGATTTCACTTAGGCACAACTTGAAATATGGTATTCTTGTCTCAAATTTAAAAGTAATTTGAGGAGTTGTCAGTGATTGATTGAATTGTGCATTATTTACAGCAAAAAAGTAGAGTGGGAATTGACTTTTTCACTGGTTCTGATTACCACCAAGCATGCACACACCAGCAACTCCTACCCTCCAAAGCAGGCTAATTTTGTTAGTTCTTATGTGCAAGTGTGTGTTTGTGTGACTGCAAGAATTGTGTAAGTTTTTTATGATCTCAGGGAGACATCAAGGGAGGCCTTCTCGCTCTGTCTGTCTAACAGATGTGCTGGATTGTTATTTACTCCATGTTGCTAAGATGTAAGATGAATTTGGTGGTGTTGAATGTTCTGTTTTGACTTTCAAGGTTTGTGTAACCAGTCATATAATGTGCAGAACATTTCTTCATTACTTTTGTTCAATCCTCTTAAATTTGTGTCACATATTGTCACTGAACATCATCAATTCTATTAAATCATGACTCACACTGGTCTGTGAAGTCATGCGACATATATCCTTGACTGGATTTTTGTATGTGTGAAGCAGTTTTTGATCAAAATGCTGTCACAAGGATTACTGATCGACATCACACAAAAAGAAAAATGCGTCTAGAAAAATGCATCTAAAGTCAAACACATGTTCAGTATGATGAAAGGCTATTCTGCTATGTATTGAGTTTGTCTGCTAAAAACTTGCCATGGCAACACCAACCAATGGCAAAGTAGGACATCCTCTCCCATGACCTCTTGTGTTGCCTCTGAAAAATCTGGTGAGTAATGCTGCCAGTGTTGCTAGGTGCCCAAAGAGACAAACAGTGCAATTTACTTGCCTCAACTAATGAGCAAAACTGCTTTTTGTATCAAACAGATTTATTTATCTTTGCAATTTCTATCAACAATTATGTACAGATTGAGATAACAAGAGAGCATTGTCCCTGCAAAATCATTCACACAAATAAAAAAAAAACATAAAAAAAAAACCTAAAAGATTTAGAAATCTACAAATTAACAGCAAATATGCTTAGATATTTTTTTGTACTTTTTCATCACTCTGCCATGTACTTGGTCATAATATAAATTAAATTATAAGAACAGTTTCAGACCCTCCACGGGTATACTCAACAGTCTAAAAACAACACATGAAAGTCACTTCAACTACTTTGACAAAAGCTACAAAGCAAACATAAAAAAGGTCATAACATTAGAGTGTTGCTAATAAAATATCTTGTTAAAAGTTCTGGCAAAGAGCTCTAAAAACACAAACTTTTTCATTTCATCATTTTGTTTTTGTTTGACTGTCATATTCATGGCGTATCTGTCTATGTTTCATGTCGCATTTCTGTCTCATCACACTTAATCCAAAAAAATACAGAAAATAAGACAAATACAACAAAATCCATATAAACGACATATGCATAAGACCATTGTTAATGTGTAAGACAAGTATCCACAACAAATAACAGCTTTTAACAGTACTCATGTTGTGTCATATGAATTGGTTTTCATGGCCATATCCATTACCAAACAATAATACTTCAGTTTTCAGGCATGTGCTTGCTGTTATGTATTCAATAATACATGACAAGAGGAAATGTATGACCTCAGTTCATTAGTATCGGGTTTATAGTTTTTTTCTCTCTCTCTGAGAAACCCATTGATGCAGTGGTTATAGCTTTGATCAAATAGGGGCTCAACAGCTCTTCTCACCGAACAGCAGCATGCCAGCAGGGAACCCATTCCATTGAACTCCAGTTTGCTCTCTACGAAACATCCAGGACTGACACACTGAGATGGACACTGGAGGCCTAAAGGGAGCAGTTTATAGGATCTACTCTACATTAGGAAGGCAGTGGTGGAGAACCAGAGAGCACAGAGAGCACAGTCTCTCCTTGCCTGTGATCCTCAAACCCTGATGACTGGTGTGGTGGCTGTGAGAGGCACAGTGGAGCCTGTCTCATAGTCTAAGTCGATCATGGTGTGGTTGGCAGTGCCCAGGCTGCTAAGGGAGGTGCCTGTGCCCGTCTGTCTGTCCCGCAGACTTTGCAGGTAGCTCTGAGAGAACAAACAAACAAGGGAGACAGATGAGTGAGATGCAGGAAAAAAAGGTTGGGTGTTTCAACTTTTGTGTTTGGCAAAATTATTTGTACTTATTATTTGAGTTTCACAGTGATACAGGTAAACATGACTGACACCATGAAATGACAATCACAGCCTGTGCCATGTTGGGTGAAACTGACCGGTGCCAGTAGATCCCCAGCATAACGTTTCACTGGGGTGGGTTTACGGCGGTACGTGCCTTCCTGCCCACCTGCCTGCTGTCGCTTCTTGGCGTCCTTCTCCCTGATCCGCATCAACTGCACTCTCTTCTGTCTCCGGCTGATAATGACTAAGAAGGTTGGGGAGATTAAGAAAGACAGTTTTATAGCCCCACTTTATTTATTATGACTCATATCATAGTCATTCTGGAGAGAAATGAGATTGTAATGAAAACATGTTGCATCTAAAATCATAACTAAAATATCTTCACAAAATGTATAGACCTAAAAAATAGCCACTCCTTGTCAAATGCAGCATGAGTGCTCACACAGTGTAAGCCTTGTGATATTTAATCCTTACCCTCAGTATGAGAGAAGCTGTCATCTGTCAATTTCCACTGGATCAGTGCTCCCATGAAACTGAGGGTGGGCCAGATGCCCAAGATGACCCAACTATACCAGCAGAGAGGTGGTCCAGGTGACAGGCGCAAACATTCATACACATGCGTGGCCAGCACCAGCATCTCCACAAAGTAGTCAGCACACACTGTCATAATAGCTGCCCCAAACACAGCTGTGGAGAGCATAGTGAAGAGCTTTTGCCACTGTAGTGTAAGCACAGCAAACAGCATGCCTGTCCCAAGAAGTGCACCCAGGGGCACCCAGACCGTGGTTGGAGTGTAGAACTGGTGAGCCACCAGCAGGGCAGCGAGGGCCAGGAGGAGGCCCAACAGGAGGCCAGTCATGAAGAGGCCTACACTTCGCACCAGCATAGTGACCAGACCACATAGTAGGCCGATACCGAGGCCAATACCCGCACTGGCCTCAACACTTAGCTGGGTGTCCAGGACACGCTCCTTGTGGCACAGCAGAAAAATGATGACAGAGCCAAACATAAGACCTGACAGGAACATGACGGCCTTGAAACAGCGGTAACCTGGCAGAGGGGAGAGACAAGTGTTATAATGAGGTAAGAAGCGTTGTGAGGAACAGTTAAATAAGCAACTATTCCATTGTATGAATATAATGAAAGCAGCACAGAATAACTCTATGGACGTGGATACAATCAAAACAAGTGCAGTAGCGCATTTGTATGTGCTCAGGCGTTATATGTGACTGGAGTGGCATAGTGCAGCAGTAAATATACACATGCTCGCACCCTGAGTCCAGCTCTTATAAGGTGCTCCATCCCGAGCTCCTAATAATGAAGGACTGATTAAATGGGATTATTATGCTGAATCTAATGTAAGAAAAAGCAACAGCCTATTCATAATGGCTACATCCTAGCCCTAAGTCCTTCAGAGTAGAGTCAGCCTGCTGAGAAATGACTCTCATTAGTGTGTGCGTGTGTGTATGTGTGTGTGAGAGAGAGAGATAGAACAATGTGTGAAGTGTGATTAATGCACTGTAGAACATTAGAGTGATGGATGTTCTTAATGGATGGAATAAATGGCCTGACATCCTCAATTTCTCAAATCAGTTTCATAGAAGCCATTAAGTGGTGAAATTCTGACATGAGGGAGTCTCCTATGACTGATACTGTGCTGACACTTATAACCTGGTCCTAGAGGGGAGCAGTGACATCAAGTGAAGGCAAAATTAGCCATCCTGAACTGGCAAAATCAAATTGAGTACTATAGAATATGGTTACAGGCACATAATATGTTTGGATAGTATGTTGTGTCACCAGAAAAGTTTCAGCATGCTTGGTGTCAAGGTCAGGCACGGGGATGGCTGGAGTCCTTACCAAAGAAGCAGTAGATGATACCGAACAGGCAACACATGGAACAGATGACGGCAGGGATGATATCATACTTTCTCTCAATCTCCAAGCTACAGGCGTCGACCTCAGCCATGCCTGCCCCTGTCCCATCAGAGCCCAGCCCAGTGGGATCTGCCATTCTGGACATATGTCAGAGGGTTTGGGGCTGGTTGAATTTGGGACGAAGGTAAAGCTGATGATTGTGTTATCTTAAGTCCATCTGAGCGAGATAGGGGACTGCAAAATAAGAGGAAATGTTGGTATAAGTCACATATCATCAATGAAAATAAACACAAAAACTTTTCATAATGTAACACTAAGACACAACACTAAAAAGAAGGCCTAGTTTAGAAATTAAGGCAACGCTGTTAAATCTCATTCTGTGGAAAATAAAGCACAGTATGTCGCCCTTCATCAGAGCCTTGGGCCGTCAACTCTTCAGCCCCTACAGAGTTCTCAGAGGTTATGCGCAAAGTGTGAAATCTGCAGGTCAACTGTAACTTCTCCCTAGTTTCTCTGCATGTGCGGCTGTCACACTCACTAGCTATCCTACTGAATGCAGTACTGTACATTTGGTTTCTATCGGCACAGACAGAAACTATAAGCATACCTAGCAGACAATGGCTCCCCATTTTAAACAATTACAAATAGTAAAAAGATTTTAAAAAACACTTAATTGATCACCACAATTATGATACCAATTAGTTGACACCATATCTATTTGCACTACACAAGAAGACGGTAGAACAGCAGATATAGCTTATATAGCTTCAAAATTCAATCTCCTATGGCTTCCTCCTTGCCCTTGTCTATAATTGTACATATTCAGAACAGGAACTACAAGTTATTTGTTTCTCTATTTTACATTTCACGTCCAACTGATCTGTCTAAATTATGTTTCAGCCGACATGCAACAACTGGTACCGTAGAAGTGTTATATATGATATGTAATAGGCTAAGCTGGTGGGCCCACAGAGGGTAGTGGTGGGGCTCAAGGCTTAGGGTGGACTGCTCTCTCTGAGGCTGCTGGCAGGCCTCGTTTATGATCTCACCCCAGTTCAGATCCGATTACAGCCAACGCACGTTTTCAGCTCGGGAGAAACAGTCGGGAACAGTCAGCCCCTGCCTTTTCTCTTCAACTGCTTGCCAACTCTTTCTCTGGTTCCCTCTTCCTGTTTATCTGCCACTTTGTCTCTCCTTCATTACTAGAAACTTTACACACTAACTTAAATCTACCTTCCCTTTTACACTGCTATGTGTCTACAAAATCTTGTTGTTTTTGCCTTTTTCTCAGATACACAAGGCTACATATTATGACCTGCCCATGACATTACATGGAAAAAATGGAGTCCAATGGAAAGTTCGCCACTCCTCTTCTCCAGAGAGCAGCTTACTGATCTGTTTGTTCTTCAGTACCTGTCTCCCATCAGTTAAAAATGTAATGTCTCATTTGTTTTCTGAAAGACTGAGACAGATATCAAGGAAATATTATCTGGCAGGTTGGGTTTTTTGCACTAATATTTGATATGTTTCATATTATTGAAACTTTGAGGATATAAAAAATATTTTAAAATGTTTGCTGTGGATGCAACAATGTAGTTACATGCATGTGACTATGAAAAAATGCTGAGAAATAAAAATCAACAACTCTATTTTCTATTTTCCTATTAGTATACACTCAATTAAATACAACAGTACATGAAATTCAAACAGCAATGACAATATGATTTGTCATTTTCATAGATGTGTGACCAAAAACAAGTTTCTACTTTTGAAGTGACTTCTGACCTCATGGATGCATGTGCGCAAACAGTATTGATATCAGCAAAAGTATAGATTTGAAAAGCCATAAAAAGACTAGATTAAAATGTTAAGAGGTTTTGTTGATTACAGCAGCACAAAAGTAAATTGGATGAAATTAGAATTGGCCTAAAATCAAATCTAGATTTTCCAACAAAATTAGCACTGCTGGAAAGACCTTTATATACAATCAAGACTATAATCTTCACATCAACTTTAGCCAACTTAACCAAAATGAAGTTCTGGGGTAAAAGCAGTACTAGCATAATATAAAACTATACACAGGAACCTCACTGTTGTGGGCTTTTGTTTTCCTCTGATGTGGGCGGTGTTGGTTACAGCGACCATAAACCTAGCTCTGGTATTGATTTCCTTATTGGTGTTGATGTCCTATTAGGTTTACTGTTCCTCTCTCTTAGCCACCTGTTTGGGTTGAATGTGAACACTTGCGCTGGCCAGCTGACTTGTCTTCAGGTTCCTGAATTGTGCTTCGTTTGGAGAGCTGCTCATGGGCAGAGCGTTTCAGTTTGCCTGCCGAGTGACCTTTTGACATCTTCCAAGCTGAGGTGTATTTCTTTTTCTTTTAAGGAATGTGAAACTTAAAAATAAAAAACATGAATGTGTGACTATAGGAAGTGTGAGTATGAGGTGAATTTCATCTTCCACTACACGTAGCCATACGTTTCTGTCTCTTACACATTATGTACTACCTCAGACAAATTCCATCTTGTACCATTCATGTGGAAATAACAGCACATTCCATTATACAGTAGCTCCTTCTTTCCATATTTACAGTGTAATTAGAAACTAACCAGATTCAGCACAACTTCCTCTGTTGCTAAAATTAGGCCAATTGTTCACCTAACCTTGACTGAATATTTTGTGGTCAGATAATTGGATTTAGTTACACCTTGAGAAAAACTCATCAATGCTAACAGGGAAAAAGAGTGCCCAGTCTCCTCCTTTCTAGCAGTATAAATAGTTTCTCTATAACAACTCATAATTTACCATTTATACCATCATATTTGGTTACTGTTAAATTACACCGGAATTGTTGACATGAGAGTTCGCAGCTAAATCTCTTTCAGTGTGAACTAGTCCATTTTGTAAACTAAATGTTCAGAGAAGTTTCTCCAACTCTGTGCATATACACACACGCACACTCCCACGTCTGTGGGTCTGCCCCTCATGCTACCCCTCAGTGAGTCACAATGGTGTCCTATGTCTGGGAGGCTTGGAAGTCCCTGCTTCTCTGGGAGAATAGAGCCATTATTAAGCATTACAAAGACTCTGAGGCCCATGCCATGACCTCTAGTGGCACTCAGAGCAAACCATGCAGAGGAAAAGGGGGACCACCTAAAGATAGTGGAGAGCACCAAGGAGATGGATAGGTCCCATGTGTTTGCTTTGTGATAGATGCCTTGCGAGGGTTGGTGAGTGATGGAGGGAGGGGTTTTTTACTTACTTCGTTACTAGAAGCAGAGCTTTCTAAAACATATACCAATAAACTCTCTGGAGGCCCCAAAAGTTCCCAGTGCTTCCTAGCAGAATGTTAAATAAGCTAATGTCGCCTGGCAACTAATACAATACCAGTAAATTGAGTTTGGCAACAACTGTAGTTCCAGGATGTAACAGCTAAATCATTAGAGGCTTAAAAAAGTTCCAGACCCCTTTGACTAGAGAACTTTCCATGGAAATTTAAAGGTTTTTTTAAAAACACAAAGTGGTCTCCAGAAGAACCATCGATAACTAAAATAGGCCCATAAGGGTTGAGTCGTTTCCAGAACTATTGGAAATCTACAGTAAATATATAATACTAGTAAACATCATAACTGTAGATAAGACATTGGAATATAGTTTGTGTTACCCTTGAATCAAAAACGCAGCTAAAGAATGTACTCTTGACTAATCACATTGCAGGGGGTTGAGTCCTCAACTGCTGAAGAATAGGCAGGGCAGAGTACAAGTTCCCCACATAGCTAATTTGGGTGTGCTTAATCGAGGGGGTGTGTGTGATTACAGCCAAGGATTCTAAGGGTGCTCTGACTTGATGGCCAGGGCCAGCTGAGAAGCTGAAAAACCTGCAACGTTATTACTTGGCTGTCAGAAGACTTTACTTTGGAGAATGCCACGGTGTCTCTGACTGAGCAATGCACAGGCCTGCACACCACAGTTGCAGCCATAAATTATGTCACTCTCAGCTGAGCATCCCCACAAGCAAGTATGGACAAGCGCAAGCATGGTACTAACACACTGGTGGTACTAACACACTGGTGGATGACTAGTTACAATGGTTGCCTTTGCTGTACTAAGAGAAAAACTGAAAAAAATGTAATAATCTTACACTCATCACAATCACATGTGATTTCACACTGGAGCATATTAAGCAGGACATCATATGTGCCACTACGAATCTTCCTGCCTCTCCATACCAGGAAGCTCAGGCCCAGAAGAGGAAGTAGAGCTCATCAGAGTGGAGTGTGTTAGAACTGACCCTTTCCTTGGGGCCATGAAGCAACATAGAGGCTTCTGACTAGATTTAATCCAAAAATAGGACACAACTGCATCTCAACTGGAACTAACAATTATTTTGTCGTCGATTAATTTATTGATTAATCTAACGGCAATTACAATTTTAAAAAAATGTCTGCAACTTCTTCCAGAGTCCAGATCGATACACGGAAGAGTAACAGTATAAACAACTTTTTCAACATTGAATCTGAATCTGAAAAGCAATTTGGCCTCTAGAAAGGTAACAATAATAAAGTTTTTCTTGCAATATGATGAAAACAAACAAGTCAGCTCTCTGGCTTGTGGGCTAATCTAGACATAACATATTTGCCATTGTGCTGTAACGTGCTACTTGCGTGATCAATGTGTTCGTGCATAGCAGTTACTGGTTAACTTGGCATAATAACTAATAAAACAGAAATTCAACCAAATAATCTTTAAAAAATGATTTAAGTTGTTTAATTCATCCAAATACAAGCTGGCTTTTAAAACTCACTTTTCCGACTCTGCAAGTGACTGGAAAGTGGACTGCAATTAATTGAACAGCTGGACGTTGTTTTTGTATCGAGATAGAAATAGTAAAAGAACATTGAGTAGATTTCAAGCATAATGTTAAGTAAAATGAGAAACTGAAAACCCAGCAGCTTCAAAGTAAAAGCATTCTGTTTTGAGCTCATTTGACTGGGAAATGAAGCTGTGCAAAGTAGGCCCACGAGAGAAAATTAGATACATCCTTCTATATAAAGGTAAATTATGGAGCATTACCAACCCTCTTTGCTGTGAGCATTTCTAAATTATACCCAACCAATGCTAAGTTAGATCTGTATCATAATTAATTAATTATTAATCTGAGCAACACAATTAAACAACACATTTAATACCCTTAAATGTGCATTATCAAGTTGTCACACAAGATAAAATATTTGCTGATGCAACAAACTCTTTCCTTACTTTGGTCACTTATGACCAGCAGAGGAGGTAAGGGCTAACTTTCATTCACACTTGGGCACACACGTATAAGCTCTTAATGAAATTTAGGAATGTCTCATGGAAGTATCCCTTGTTCTTTCCCAGCTGTCTTCTCAATATGTCATATGGTATTTCCCTAGTTGTTAGCTGCTCTCACAGCAGTCACAAAACAAAACTATTTGAGACATTTACCAATACACAGGATGTAATGTAATTATCTGTTATGCTATTTAGAATGAGCGCCTGTGTGGAAACCTGCCATGGACGTTAGAAGAAAGGGGGATGGGTGAGAGCAGGTATGTTATTGGGGTTAATAGAGAGATGGGGTGACAGAGAGAGAGAGAGAGAGCACTATCTTCATATAGAGATGCACTAGGAGTAGGCACATGACCCAATAAGGATTGTGAGCCACTGTTTAAGAAACTGCACTGTAAACAATGAAGAGGGCACAGGGTGAAAATGCTAAAGGAAAATCCATCCTTACACTGTCCTATATCATCAGTTTGTGATGTTCAACGCATTCCAGGAGTTATTTTGTGATGAAGTGTTGTAATTTATGTTTCTGTTGTACCCACATTCCCTCAACCTGCCTTGTGTACTTGTGTACTGCCTAAGTGTGTGCACTACTTGTGTACTACTTAAGTTAGTGATTTCCTTAATTCCCCAGGATGACTTTCAACAACCCCCAGAGAATGGGTGGGAACTTGTTGCATTTATGTGTAGGTGGAGAGAGCAATAACGAGAGTTATAGCAATAGAGACATTAAGAACAAGAGAGCAAGTTTTTCCAGTCGAGATAAAGTGAGTGCCCCCCAGTCAAAATGCAACATGTCTTGTGGCTGCATTGCATTCTGGTCTATTGAGGGTACTGTCAGTTGAGAAATTGGTATCACTGCCTCTTTTACAATAAATTTCTTCCTGTATGACTGTCAAACGTTAATGCAATGTTTAGCCCTTGCTCTTTGATTCTGAGGGGCTGACACCAAAACCCGACGTTACATTCATGTTTTAGATAGCTGAACATTTTTGTACTCTCAAATATTGTAGCTGTGCTGGAAAGATCTCAGCGTGACATCATATTGTCTATGTTTGGCCAGTTATCCAAGGGAATAAGAAAAATACACCACCAACCAAACAAATTGGCCCAGAAATGCAAGGTACATCACCAATAATTGTTTTTTGTCTTTTTTCTTTTTTCTCTATAAGGTAACATCAGGCAGTAAATCATTTTTCTGTGCATTTCAGCACACTACTGTATCTCACAAGCTAGCCTATAAGCTAAATAACCTTAAGCAGGAAGGATGACATTTGAGGACTTACAACATAGCAGAACCCATCTATTTCTGTAATTTGATTTGGGAAGAGCATTATGCTGAAAGTGACAATGTTAGATGGGACAAACCTTTCCATCAAAGGTCTTAGCACTGAAATGAAAGCCAGGAAATGTACTGTTTATATCATCAAGCCAATGCCAAGAGAATCTTTACCCTTTCAGCTGTCTTAATATTTTTTATCAGTATTCCTAACTTTCTTTTCCTTCATAATCTCTCCAATTCACAGCTGCCCCTGGGTTTAGTTTAAACAATAGGGGCCTTTCAACTTAAGATTGTGGAGAGCTACTTACAGAAAGGCAGAAAAAACAAGGACACAATAAGGAGGCCTTTAAAAGAGCATCACATGTCTATGGTGCATGCATGTACACACATATACAGTACATCAAACCTGCACATGGTCATAAACATGCTAAAATCCAAACTCAGTACTCATATTCGTTCACCAGTCAAGTTAGTCAATGCATTATGTTTAACTAAGTTGGAGTTGTTATACAGCAGAGGGGAAAGGAGTGCCCAGTGTGGATTGTAGGGAGGGGCAGGTATGCCTGCATGTCCCCAGCGCTCTATTAGGGTTTGTGGTGGAGAACAGCATTTCGTAGGGGGTGTGGTGGAGTGTGGATGTCCTTAAGATGGTGAGGGTATGGTAGAGTCTAGCAATTATTATTATTATATGAAACTCTTTCTTAATTGTCTCAACTGTCATCTGTTATTTGTTTAATATACAGAGTGTTTGTGTATATGAAATGTGATGTTTCTCATACAGACATCCAAAGGTAAATAATATAGAACAGGCTACTGAGTGATTTGTGGTAATGTGTAGATAGGTATGTTAGAGTGGGAGCCGGTGATCAAGGAGGGGTGGAGTGGTACTGACCCCATGCAGTGCCTATATATGTCTTCTGTAATTTCAATTCAGCTCTGTCATTTACAGCAACTCAGAGCAGTCTTTGTCAACTGCCAGCGTACAATAATTGTACCTCCTACAGGGCTCTCACGAGCCTGAAATAGCACATATGTCCTTCATTTTCCAAGACATCTTTTCAACACCCCCCTCCCGCCCCAGGGAAAAAAAACCATAACCAATATTTAAAGTGCTATAAGTAGTCTATGAATGGATGTTCATGTTTCTCCACAACTTCAGAACCACTGCTATCAGTTTTTTTGTGGTTGCCATGCTGTGACAATGGAGTTTGCTTGCACCCAAACTCAATAGCTCCTCCTCTGAATCTACCTTGCCCTTAGCCATCTTCTCTTGCCAGATGGAGCATATAAATACACCCCTAAAGTGCAGGCAAAACATTACAATCTGTGGAAAACTAAACTAGTTCTTTAGCCATGCCAATTCTCCCTCTAGTTAGGCTAACTGTAACAACCGTTTGAGGGGCAAAATCAAGACATGTTGAAGTACATTTTATGATTCACACACACAAAATATAGTGTGCAGTGTATCGATGCATATACACC
Organism: Monocentris japonica; assembly: GCA_900323365.1. Taxonomy (NCBI): domain Eukaryota; kingdom Metazoa; phylum Chordata; class Actinopteri; order Trachichthyiformes; family Monocentridae; genus Monocentris; species Monocentris japonica. Next base: position 26,366 of record OOFE01028404.1, read on the forward strand.
TATTAGACACTTTAACTACTCTCATTCCTCTTTCACATTCATTCACCCATTACCATTCCTTAACTCTGTATACATGTATATCCATGGTATACATATACCATCCATTCATTCACTCTGCTTATTTATAAGTAGTTTTTTAGTATTTATTATTTCATTTTTAGGCCTTGTTTTTTGTATTTTGTACCTTGCCTTTGTATTTTGTACCTAGCCTTTGTATTTTGTACATTCTTGTGATACTGTTATGCTGCTGCAACCCCAGAATTTCCCCCCACGGATCAATAAAGTATACATCTATCTTGTGCAACACTTTCATAGAGTGGGAAAAGTCACTGTAAGGGCGCTGTCCTTACCAGATAAACTACAGCAATGAATCCTTACACAGAATATAGAGTACAGCTCTTTCACCACAGTTTTGTAAAAAGTTCTTATTCAAAGTGAAATACCAAAACTGATCCAGTCACTCCACAGTATATCTCAGGGAAATGCAGGAGGCCTGAGCATGTGGTCAGACTGGGCTGGAATGCTAATCTAGTCTTTTGAAGACTTCAGAAGTGGAGCTGTTTGAATAGTCACAGTGAAACTGCATTTGCCTGCATTTTGATAATGATAACCTCATTTTTGATTAATATCTCCAACCATAGTCACTAAAGAAGATGGAGAAGCTGAATATGCTTGATTTTCACATTGATACTTTGTTTCATAATTAATAAAGATAGTATCTAATGATTATTAAGTAACTACAACAAAATCAATGAGATTCATCTTTTCTAAGTGAAAGGTAGGCAGACAACACTGATGGCAACTGCATATACTGTACCGCTGTCTCAAGCCCTTCAGCAGCTCCATAACAGGCTAAAGCAGCTCTGTGTCCATTCCTACCATAGATAATGAGAGGGGGAAAAGCAGTAACTAACAGTATATGCATAAAGTGTATTAAAATACGAGTGTTGAACTGAGAGCAGATAGGACACCTCTTAAATCATGGTGAAGTGGCAGTCAAGTGACCTTAACAGTGAGTTTTATAGACTCTGGCCCAGACTTTCCAACTCTATGAAAGGTTATGTTGGTGGCACAGCCAAATAAGAGCCCATAATAAGCAGATTCACATTGATGTGATGTGAACATGTAGCATGTTTTTTTGCTTTTTTTTAATTTTCACAAGCAGTTGCAGAGAATAACAACAACTTCAAATATAACTTTGTCCCATCACCTTTGAGTGCAGCGCACTGAAGTTCATATGGAGCTAGATGTTCTTTTCATTTTTCATTTACACTACAACAAAATTTGGGGTTAACCTTCTCAGCAAGGGAAACCAGATAAAGTGAAGAGTAACTACCCAAAACTGGAATTAAACCTTGTAGTGGGAATTCATAAATTGCTTTTAGGGTCAGCTGCCGCCTCGTCCCAACAAGGGTCTCTTGATAGGTGCTTACACTACTTACAGTACAATGCAGTGGTTAGCACAATACAAGTTTATTAACTGCCATATTGCCTGTTTGTTTTAATCACTGGAGATGAAGGATAAGTCGATATGGTGTAATCATGTTTTAATAAGAAAGATCCCTAAAGACACCCCTTGCGGCTGTGCTAATTGAAATGAAATGAAACGCATGTGCACTGCAACAGACTAGCTCCCAACACACTCCTGCCTTTATACTTCTTTTCCTGCCTTCTCTTTTTCTCTAAAGTAGGGATGGGCTTCCTCTCTGCTTTTTCAAAGGGGTAAAAACATCTGGCTCAAGCTAAACAGACTAGCTTTTAGAATAGGTCAAGTATAGATGGGGGTGCAGTGGGGGGTGGAGGGGTGTAACTACAGACTTCGTGCAACTTCTCTGTAAAGACAGGACCTATAGGCTATCATCACACTGCCCAAAAACCAAGATACACTCCCATCCTGGAACACACAGTAGAGCCTCAAGGACTATGAAGGGATGGAAAATGAAAATATTTACATGACAAAATGAAGTATGTTTCTATATATTTTGCATGGACGCCATGTGTGAGCAATATAAAAGCAAATACAGTAAATACAACCCATCTCCTCCTTTAAATTGACAAATGGATTTTAACAAAGTTCATACAAATAACTATTCAATAATTACTCAGCAGTTCCAGACTTGTTTGCCAGTAATGACTAATGCATATCGCGAGGGGGTTTTCTGGTCTCAAATGTCTGGTTTAGTGCACACCAATAAAGCCATTATTCTTTCTGGGTCCTTATGTCATTGTTGTATTGACACATATGGAAGTGGCCTAGTAATATGTGTTATTACAAACGCTAAACCTGTAGAGTTTGGCACTGTTCAGTCAGGGTTTGGGGAGGTAAAGTTATAATCCATCATCATCATCATCATCATCATCAGTAATAAAGTATGGGGCTTTTTTGCCACGCAGAGTGAAGACATAAACTGTACTGAAATCGCCACTGTCATTGAATAACAAACATTAATGCGTTTGTGAAGAAACGGTGGGTGGCTTATCTAGACACATCTTCCACACAAAAGACACGCAGTTACGTTTTTGCTGAGTAAAAGTGTGAAACTTACCGACGAGCTGCTCGGCGGTTGCAACGTTAACTTCTCCTTGACAATCGGCCCTGTCAAACAGGAAAAACACCCCACCATTCACAAACACAAAGCGGCGGCGGGGTCCCAGGGAAAACCGGTTTTCTCCAAACTTCACGTTAGGCTCTTTCAAAACTCGCACTAAACAACAAGCGAACAAACAATAGCATAGTTGTTGTTGTTTTTTTAATTTGATCCAAATCTTAAGTTGAGTAAAAACAAATACGACCACAACGATGCTGAGGCGGTTTGTTTGTCGTCTCTGCGGCTAGACTTTAGTAGTTTAACCGTTGAGTTGTCGTGGCTAGAAACTAAATAACTTCTGTCGATAGGCGTCTTCCTCTGGAAAACCTCTCCCTGACTCCTTTCCTTCACACGCCTCTCCCTCTCTTTCTCTGGCTGGATTAGATGGCACTTTTTAAAAAAAAAGAGAGAAAAAAGTTTGCCTCTGTCTACGAGGCGACCACCCTCCTGTTTCTATCCTC
>OOFE01028404.1:29434-40755 GCA_900323365.1 Monocentris japonica
CCGGACTACCCCGGTGTGGGAGGGGAGGGGAGGGGAGGGGAGGAGAGGGCCTGATTGGAATCCGGTAAATTAACCTCGAGCTAAAGGATTGATTGAACTAGCGGGGGTGGTATATCACTGACTAGCTTTATTTTTACATGGCGATATTTATATATATATATTTTAAAGACCAAAATTAATTTTCGGTTGAGCTGTGTTCTCGGTCGGACATTAATAATCTGAGCACACTGAAGAAACTACTAGGATGAAGAGAGAAAGGCTAATTCCTAACGAAAATCACTGTAATAACACTAGAGGGACTTATAGCAGTAGTGAACTTAACGTACATGAAGGTATTTTTTTATCTCCTATGGTATCACAATTCCTGTTATATCCCTATGTATCCCATTTGGGATAGGGTTACTATAGTATAATAACTATAGTGTAATAATGATATCCCAGTTTGTTCTTTACTGTAATCAGGAGTGCAACTTTAATGCAGCTACATTTAAAAAATAAAATCTTTTTCAAGGGAGACCTGGCCAAGGAGGCAGCAGCACAGAAAGTTACAGACATGACAGCACATAATGACCCTGTACAGTGATTTGAATGAATATAACAAAGTATAAAATACTACAGTTTAAAATAATGAACAGAAAGGAGAGAGCAGCTGTTTTAAACTATATAGTATAAAAGGCCTCTAGTGAGCTCCATGATTAGTGTTTAAGGCAGTGCCTATGAGGAGATAGATGTTTTTCTCAGTAAATCCACACGTGTGTTTCTGTGTGTAGTTATTCTGCCAGGGACATACACTGAAGGGATGAGGGGATTTGTTTGGGTGAGATGAAGTGGGCACCGGTGCTACCGGTTCACTGCTTGCATGGACAGTTTAGTGGTGCTGCTGCACAGAGGAGGTTGGGGTTTTAAAGGCCCAGCAGTGGGACTGTGCTACAGATGAGTACTCTAGTTGTAGGAGCGCTTTATTTCGATCACAGCGCCCCCTGGGATAGGATGCTGTGTGCCAGGGTTTGGAATAGTTAGTAAAACTATCAGTTTTAGTTTCACAGTATGATTTTTTTAACCAGGTTCAAGAACTACAGCCATTTGTGTTCATGGTTCCCCTACTTGTGCTCATCTACTACTACTCAACTTTCCACTCTTAAGTTATACTGAATGCGCGCTGGCTTAATGCAAATTAAAACCATATCACATGTAAATAATGTTTTCTTCATTGGCAATCTGAATACATAGTAGTTTTCAACTGGCCATGTTGTTAACAGCAGGTTGAGTCAGTATGCTAGCATAATAAAGGCATTCTCACCACAGAGAAAGATTATTGAACAGGTCCTACAGCCATTGTTAGCTCCTTACTTGATCAATCACGTTATTCAACCTGTAGCCTACTCTAAAAAACACAAATGATACACCCCAAATGTCATCCTGGGAACTGTCAGTCATCTTCAGTCATATTCTTCTCTACTTTGCAAATTATTATTATAGGATCCTCTGAATGATTACTTCTAATATCATTGTCATTTGAGTTCATTTCTGTGTTTCTCTCTGCTGAATGACCCATCATAAACACAAGGCAGGGTAGCAGTAAGGTAATGGTTATGTGCTGCCTGCTTGCTTATCAATCCAAGTTCTAGGAGAAATTTCTATATTGATATTTTACATAATGCTTTATCAACATACAGTACTGTGCAAAAATCTAAGACACACTAGATTTTTTATATTATCTTTTCATTTCATTATTTTTGAAAAAATCTTCGGTTTACAGAATTTCTTTTACATGTGCTTGAGACTTTTGCATGATAATATAAACATATCAATATTATTACCTAGGATAGGAACTAATTACGTGACAATTAGGTAGCTTTTTATGTCCTTACCATTGAACAAATAGGTTTATGCAACTTTGCCATTTGTTGCTTCAAGTAGTGGCAAAGGTATCACAGCACAGCCCTTCTATAATCAACTGCCCTGCGGCTTACTACTAGGCAATACTATTGTTTCTACTGTCTGTCTTACATAGTTTCAGTAACAAAAGCATGAATGTGTTTGTACAATATTTAGAAACTGGTTTAACCATATCTGTTACTAAGAAATATCAGTCCGTGCACATCAGCTGAGGTATGCATCTAGTGTCAGCTCTTATCTGGTCTGGTTACAAATGTTATGAACTTGTGAATCATCCTTGTGTGCGTAATGTGAAAAATTTCCATGTCTGGTTTGAGTTTGCCTTGACTATTACATCTGCAGCTCTCTGTGCAAAGGAAGTGATATATGGCTTCTTGAACCACACACACCCATCAACATGCACACATGCTTGCGTACACGCAAACGTTTGTAGATGCTCAGGTCTGCCTCTGGGTCTGTGGAATGGGGGCTGACCAGATGCCGTAACAGGAAGTTACTAACATGGTCCAGATGTGAAGACAAGAGAGACCACCTCCAACACAGCCGCAAAGAGGGAGACTACAGGCAGTGATTACAAACATACTAGGATCTCTCAGATCATGTTAAAGAAAGCGTCATCAAAAGATATGTTTCATGAAAAACAAACAAAAAAAAAAACAACTAATGTAACAAAATGTAAAAAACATTGGATGATGACAAATACCAACAGATTGTGATTTGGGTTATATTGTCCTCATCCTCACTCACTACAGAGGCACAAGAGTAAAAGGTTTTGTTTGAAAACAGATGTTGCAAGTAAGTATGTCTTAAATTTCTGAGTCCTGAATACATTTTACATATTATATGGATTCAAAAACATTTACATTGAGCATTAAGGCTGCATGAGACGGTCTGTAGTCTTCAAATGTCATCCCCATGTAATACCTAAAAACTAGTGTAATTATTCCATATTAATGTGCCCTCTAGTGATTCAAATGGTAAGGTGCAACATGTGACCAAGAAAACCAGCCAACATGCCACTGCTTTCATGACATTCTTTATTAATCAATATGTATGCTTTACTATGAATTCTAAATTCAACATGAGAAACAACTGAAAACTAGTTTTTCTCTGCACAAATATAATTTCCAAACAATGGGACAAGGCACCTATATTTTCACCAATTACACATTTAATTGTAAGATTATAATGCTGATGCAACACATTCTTTAAACGCATTGCCTGTATGATGCCCATGCTGGCTTTTTGAAATACAAAAAGGACAAAATAAAAGACTGGCTGAACTTACCTACCATAACTACAAAGAGGTCCTCATCAATTGCTTACCAAAGTGATGACAAAATAAAAACACTATGTACAACAAGATCTTAGTGGAGGTATTATTTTCATCCTATTGATCAACAGGGGCAGATGTGGGCTCATATGATTTGAGTTCCCATTTTCTGGACTTTCAGCTCTACACCCTCCTCTGAGCAAAGTGTTGAAATTCTGTGTCTCCCATGTCTCCACAGCCCATTTAAGGCTCGTCTACTAATCCTCATCTTCATCACTTAAGACTGCCTGCCGTCTACGTTTGGGGGGAGCAGAGACAGCCTCCCTGTCTGAATCTGCATCACCATCATCCATATCCATCACAGTGGTGGAGTCATCCTCTGTAAGGACAAAACTGTGTCAGTCAAAACACTATGCATTACTACCTTGACTACTGCAACCATTCAGTCATGATTTAAAGGCCCAATCCCTGATACTATAGGTCTGACAGTTGCCTGAAGTATTTCAATAGTATCTGGTCAATAACTTGTTACTGTGGCACAGATGTAGAGCTCAGTGTCCTGACAGCACAGCATACCCAGTTTTACCCAATATCTTTACAATAAAAGATTGAGCTCTATGTGAACGGATTTCTAATAGCAAGAGTGAAATACCCTTCTCCTCATCATCGTCCAACACTCTGCTTCTTTTAGTTGAGGTCTTCTGCTTTGGGGACCTAATATGAAAAAAAAAAAAATATATATTTTGGAATTAAAAATAGACATTTGTATGCTGTGCTTTATTAACAAACAGATCAGCTCAATAGCTCACCTCTGAAGCACGCTCTCTGACTCTGTATCCTCAATAGGGGTGAAATCTGTGACAGAAGAAAACAAAAGCACAAATAAAACAGTTGAGTAATGGGGACACGGCAATCCTCAACGCTTGATGAAAAATTATTTGGACAATGACAGAAGTTAGTGGTTAAGACGCTTGCAGGGTTTATTGAGCTCCCTTGAGAGTCATTTATTTACTATACTAGCATCATTGTCTGAAGCAATTAGTGGCAAGAAAGTGACCATCACTGTCAGCATATCCATTATATTTGTGGTAATGTCAGAGTATTTGTGGACATTACTGGCTGTGAGTAGGACTCTTCAAAATAAGATTGGTTGCAGACATGACTGGCTGCTGTGAGGCTGCTTAGCTAAAGATGGCTGTCCAATGAGTCAGTTTTATGTGGATTATTTAACTTAATGCATAACAATAGACCTGCATTACCCCACATACTGTTCACAATGACAACAAAAAAGTTGATTTACAGTGAAAATTAAGTTGTACTGGCAAGGGACAGAATATGAAACTTCCAAACATACCTGTGTCCTCACTTGAGTGGTCTTTCCTCTTGCGTGCAAGCAGCAGTGCTCTGAGAGCCTGGGCCCTCTGTTCATTTGAGGCCAACTCCTCCTGGAGTTCTGGGGTCGGGCTCCCATGTCTCTCTGGCTCCTCAGCCCCTCTAGGGTCCTCCTCTCTGGCGCTCAGAGCTGCAGCTACACCCCGTAGCTGGGATGGGCTCATCTTTGCTGGGATCCTCCAGAAGGTCTCCTGAATACCAGACAGCAAAAATAATTGAAAAGCATTTTATTATTTTCACTAATTACAGCAAACTCCAAATAAATTTAATGGCAAACATCAGGTCTATACTGTTAAGTACCATGAGGTGATTTCTATTAATGTCCATTATTAAGAAATTATGCTGTAATAAAGAAAACCAAGAAAGTCCCAAACAGTCTCAAATGAAAGTACAAAGATCAGATCAAGGGGCTAGAAATAGAATGAGGCATCACCATTGACTGGACAGTAAAATATCACGACATAATACCTGCTCATTTGCCGGGGCTCGTATTCCCAGTTTTCGTAGTAGCCTCTGGAAGCTCTTTTTCTCCATGGCATCTTCATTCTCCTCCGTAAGCGGGACGAGTGGCACAGGCTGAGAGAAGCCTGGTAAAATGACCACCACTATTCCATTAATGTATGAAACCACAATACATCGTAAATACATTTCAACGATACTAAACAGCTACTATGCTACTGCTGCTACCGCTACTACTACTACTACTACTACTACTACTACTTCTACGACAGCAACAGCCAACAGAAACGTATTCCTACAACATTTTGCACTTACCATCTTCTTCACGGTCATCTGCTGTTCTGTTAAGGCAATTTTGTAACCACAACAAGGGTCCTGACAAACCTGTTGTAAGAAAACATAGCAGTAAACTAATCAGTTGAAAATATAGGGTAAATAACAATTTAAGAATTCATATTTTAGACATGCCAATCAATATTTGCAAACATGACAAACTGTCCCACGGCCAGTAGCCAGTCAAGAGGTGGGGGACTGAGGGCTTACTGCTTAGGGCTGCACGATATGAGGAAAATATGCAATAACGTTAAATATTGCGACAACTGTATGACTTACAAGCAGCAGCTTAGTGAACGCCGACGAGTTTAGTCTCTAGCGTGACAGAGAGCATAACGTGATGCACGTTATTAAATATAATAATTCTAGGCTAACTTCATATCGCGGTGATAATAAAATGATGCATTGTGCAGCCCTATTATTGCTATACATAGACCTTGACCTAGATTATTGCAGCTCTGTGAATTTTGGTCCATTTTCCAGCCATCACATCATATACCCAGAATATCATCAATCCACTGCACTGACCCATGGCATGGCCTGAATATAACACTTAGCCTCATATAAAAAGTCACAGAATTGATACTTTTTGAGTAGTAGAAAACCATTAAGTAATGGTTTGATGATTATTTAGAACAAACTTAGTTTTTCCAAGTCACGGTCAGGGCAGTTCTGACCTATAAAGACTGAGAATTTTGTGCTGTAAGTCAGACTGGCTGGAGAGCATTGTAATAATAAAATCACAAAGGCCGATCACAAAGATGGTATGGTGATGGACGGTTAAAATAATTTTACCAGATGACCTTGCTCTCACCTTCCTCCTGTAGATCATGCACCATGCTGCCTACATTGGCACTTGGCCTCACTGTGAGGTCTAGGCTTTTGCTCCTCCTTCCACTACCTCCTGATTCTTCCCTCTCCTGCTCTTCCTCACTCTCTTCAGACTCATCCTCCTCTTCATCATCTCTGTCCGCCAGATCATCTGTGAAACCTTCTGTTAAGTCAGCTAGGAAGTCTTCTTCAGTCTGTGGCAGAAGAGCATCATGATTTTTATGGCAGAAATACTATATTTAAAAAAAATCTAAATATATCTGTGCCTGATTTTAGAAATCTTTCATTTCATATTTAGACACTGGTAGGTATTGTTTTATAGTCATACTATAAAAAGAACATCAAAAAAGGCTTTACCATTCCTTTTCCAGAACTCTTCCCTTGAGTGCTACGACTTCTCTTCTTATGAAGTTCTCGTCTGTCAGACACCAAGCCCATACTGAGCAGCTTGTCCACCACACGAGCACGGGAGCGCTTGGCTGTAAGCTTCTTCAGAATATCCCCCAGGACATCTACAGAAACACAGTTTTATCACTAAGGAGCTAGTCACCACACATAAACTGCTCCATTTTCCATCACGTACTACCAAGTGTTGATACGGCCTCAGGTACGTACTGTCAGAGTCTCTGTATTCCTCATAGAGCATCTGCAGCTCCTGTTCCTGCTCCTCAGTCCAAAGAACGATCCGAGTACCTTTCCTATGTAAGGGATAAAAACACAAGAGGGTTAACAAGAGGGTTCTCCATAGAAATGCAGTGCATACATTATACTTCCAGTGCATTCTGGCATATCTTAACCCTCCATTTCCATACATATATTGCAGATTTTGTCCCCAGAGCACTTACTTCTGTTTCTTCAGTTCTTTAGCGCTGTCCACCAGGCCCATATGCACCAACTGCATTACTACCTGGCGACGTGTGCGGGTGCCGTTGCTCAGTAATGGCAGCAGCGTCTCCACTATGTCTGGCACTAAGAGAGTCAACAGTCAGGGACAGGATTTGGACAACAGTACACTATGTGCAGCTATATCTTCTAGTATAGGATACAAGCGACTCAAAGGATGTAAAAACAGAAAACGGGAAGAAAGTCTACCTTCAGAGTGACGGTGCTCCTCATATAGCTTACGCAACTCTTCTTCCTCTTCTTCTGTCCATGTTGCTGTTTTCTTTGATCCCTCTCTGACACATGTAGGACAATGAGATGCAATATTTCAAAATGTGGAGCATAAATTCCAAGTTTCAATGCAAAATGGAAGTTTGCAGTTTACAGACTGTGGTTGAAATGTCACGAGTTTGTGTTCTGGCTCTTTTTAACAGCATAATACATTGAAATAGCATACTTTTGACACGCACATCCTTTCCCTGTACATGGAAATCTTAACATGACACACATTGACAGCCACACATAAATAAATAAAAATAAATAAATAAAAAACAAAGAGAACACTAACCCATCTTTGCTATAGCCTTCAGTCATCTCACGTACGGCCCCTACATTCTTCCAGAATAGCAGTTCTACGAAGGCCTTGTTATTTTGTGCTGCCAGTAAAAAGAAACGATTCAGCACATACTTGGCAAAGGTCACCAGTTCCTGTGAAGGGGAGAAGGAAGGTAAGCTCCGGTGTCAGTAATCCAGGTTTTTCTTTCCATCACCAATATATCAATGGCCATCTTTGGTCAACATAATCTAACTTTAAACAGCTGAAGAAAACTTTACCTTATAAGCAGCTGCAGCAGGGTCACTCAGGATCTTGTTGAAGAGGCAAAAAACTGACAGCTGAAACAGCAGGGCCTCCATCTTCAGGTCAACTGCTAAGCGGTGTAGCATTCGTGCGATGCAGTGGTTTGTGTGGGGTGTGTTGTGAGAGTAAGATTTCAGTAGGAAGAGGTACGGGCGCACAACGCCCGGATTGGCAAACCTGTAAGACATATGGAAACATTCTCCTTCAGAGAGGTCACAAAATGTATTTGAAACCAAACTCAAAAGGACTATTAGGCTTGCCGCTTGGCCAACTAGACACCGGGGATCATGACAGAGGTCTTGCCATCACAGACAAATTAAAACTATTTTATATTTAAACAGTGTCTTGAAGGCTCTTTTTAAAAAGACAGAGGGCTTTTTCATTAATCACTATTGACATTAATAGTCTTCCTCACCTCTTGATAAAGTCTAGAAAGTTGAACTCTTTCTCAGACACCTGGACAGACTCCAACTCTTCCTCTTCTAACTCTGCTGCATCATCCTCCTCCTCCTCCATCCCAGGATCAGGGGGAGATGACCCTGAAATTAGAATGAACATGCAAGGCTTGAAAGCTGAAATAACATGATTAAATAGCAGCTGCATGACCACCACATAGATACTATAGTACAAACTGACCAATATATGTATATAAAATTAAGGACTTACGAGGCAGGTTGGCATGAAGGATCTGTTTGAGGAGTTCCAGTTCCTCATCAGGTTCCACATCAGCTGAACCAAACACATTTCCCTCTGGCCAAACCTCTCTGAAAACAAAGATAAGGAGAAAAACCTTCGAAGCATGTGTGATTGTTCTGAGAAGATGATGGGGTGTTGCATCCCACTGACCTGGCAGCACGCAGCAGCCCCAGTGCCTCTGGTCCCAGTCTGGCCAGCAGGGCGTCCTGCACCCGCACCATAGCTTCAGTCCGCTGTTCCTCAAGAGGCGTCTCAGATGTAGCATCAAATGGCACAATGCTCTCAGTTAAAACCTCCGACAACTGCAGAGGGAAAAATAGGGAGGTAGAATTCAGTCTTTGTAAATATGTCCCGTTTACTGCAGCCCTGAAAAAAATTATGTATTTGCCTGGTCATCAGTCAACATCAGTCATCAGGATTGTGTGCAGTGCCATGTCTGAACTCCAAAAATCAGCCTTAGAAATGCAGTGAACCCAGGCTAAAGGAAGTGTGCTCCCCGCTGACCTGAAACCCTGTAGCCCTCAGCTCCTCTTCCACGGCCTTCCAGGTCTCCTCCAGTGCTTCTGGGCTAGTCTCTACGGTTGACCGCTTTTTTTGGCCCCGAGGCTTCTTCCGCTTCACCTTCTTCTTCTGCAGAGTTAATAGAGAATATAAAGAGCCAGATACTGCTGCTATCTATAGTGGATAATGTTAACTTCACACCCTACAATTACTATTTTGGTATGAGCGCTCACTTGGACCACCAAGTTTCTCCGACCCTTGCAGAAGCGTTCCAGCATGCGCAAGAAGAGATGGGTCGACTCCACCAAATCTTTCAGGAAGGAGTGTGGCTGTCTAGTTTCATCAAACTTCCTCAGCAAGGTCAGGAAAATTTCCCTGTATTCCATCATGTAGAATATGTTACCTAGCGGGTGCAGGTAAGAGGAGACAATGTGACAACTAGGACAACAATTACATGCACACCGATACTTATACATTAATACAGTTATGAGAGTTAGAAACAAAGGCCATTTAAAAACACCTTAATCTAATCATTTTACATTAAATTAAGGTTTAAAATATGGTTTCTCATGAGTCTTTTCATAGAGGGTTGTTTGGACATATACACACACACAAGAACTTAAGTAAAATAGATGTTGCAGGAACGGAAGTCATCTTAAGCTATCTTAATATGTCCAAATATTTTTGGCCTTGTGAAATGAGGGGACCATGTGCAAAATTGGGTGTAGTCCTGGTTGAAACGGGCTAAAATTCAAACTGAAATTAGAAGTAGAAAAGAAGAGTGTGCCGTTTGAAGTTGCGCTGGTGGCATCTCACATTTGATAACGTTGGAACTCTGACGGATGCTTTCATCATGGGAGCGATCCATCTCATTTACAGTTAGCAGCAGCTCCTGATATGCCTTTAGTGCCAAGTGCATTCTAGGGAGAAAAAGTCAAATCTGTCAGGGCCAAAAAGGAAGACACACGTACACACAAATGTGTACACACGCACACACACACACAATCTCCTCACCTGCGGGACCAGGACATGGCCTCTTTGCGTTCAGTAAGCATCATCTCATAGTAGTTGGTGATGTTGCGCTCAATAAAATGGAAAGCACGGATGGACATGGTCTCAGAAACTAAGTCGGCACGGAAACCATTGCCACGGTTGAAAGCCATGAAGAAGCTGAGCGCCCAGAGATAGTAGGTCTCGTCATGCTGCTGAGCCTGCTCCCGAATCAGACTCTCCTGTGGAGGAGACAAGGAAAACAAAGTGTTGTGGGATTTTGATGTCTAAAAGCTGGGATTTTAACAATCTTCTAGTGCAGTGGTTCTCAACAGGGGGGCAGAGCCCTCTAGGGGCCTCAGTGAGCTGCCAGGGGGGCCTTGACATGGCTGGGAATGTTTCTTGAAAAAATACTCTAGTTAAATAGTTCTACTGCTTTTTTTATTATTAAACAATTAATTCATGTAGTACTTCATGCGTATAAAATAATCGCCTAATCTAATAATATTAGCCAACTTAGTTAATTTTTTTATTTAAAAGTTTGCTCAGTCTATTGCTTCTGGGAAGGCTGTCTGGATGAGCCATTAGCAACAGCAATCACAGTACCAAAGACTGTTGCAGAGAAGTCGAAAACTAGTGCTTGAGGTACCATGTTGTGTTCACAACACTGAGTCTACGCCACACAACAAAGAAGCCATTCACGTGAGAGTGGCACAAAGTGCTGACCTTGACTAGGTACATGAGGTGGTTGTAGCAGTTCTCCAAGAAGTCCATGCAGAATTCTCGCAGAAAGAGTCGCACATTTAGGGCAGAACGGCGTTTGCCTTCACAGTCCTGGGCATTTCGATTCCTCTTAGGAACACGTCTCACTGCTTTTCCTGTGTCATGGGTATAATTTTTGAACTACAAAAAAAAAAAAAAAAAAAAACAGACAAGGTTTACATTCAAATCATTTCTTTCCTGCAAACTCACCACTCCCAATATGAGGGAGCTTCTCGATGATTCATTTATATCACAAATGGGCTTAATGACATCTAGAGCACCATTTACTCACATTATGAAGTCCTCTGTGATAAATCACATCTTTGTCTGCAATTGACTTGAGACCTTGAACAACATAGGATCCTCCAAAGCGAGAGTGTCTGAGGGGGTAAAAAAGATCAGCAACGGAAAGCATATATGATCAACCGTTCAGACAGCTTTTAA
>OOFE01028404.1:41828-52678 GCA_900323365.1 Monocentris japonica
TATGTAAATGAAAGCATTTTAAGAATACAATCTAAGAAACAGGTGAAGTGAGAGCAACCTTGTTTGCCTGTGAAAATGCTCACCAGTTGTAGAAGGTTGTACAATGTCTCACTAAAAACTCCAAACACCTTCTCATTGGCAAACGCCTGCAAAGAACAATAGACATTTCATATACACACAATAAAAAGATTTGAGCTAATAATGGCAGAACTTATCTGTCTCTGAAATATTCGTCAATGTTATTACATGTTAGAATGTAGAAATCAAAATACCTCTTTATAGGCTTGTAAAGAAGACATCACTTGTAAATAGTGATGTCTAAAAGCTGGGTCTTCAGGGATTTTACCGAAGCAAAGTAGGGCAGGCTGAGTAAGGTTGACCATGAGCCTGTGAAAGATGAGAGAAGAAGAGTTATAAAGAACCACAATTTTATCTCCTCCAACTCATCAGCTTTGAGAAAATACAGGTGTTTCAATTCATTTCTCTGAGGTCCCTTTGATTATGAAGATTCATGAACACACATTTCAAGTTCCATCTCAGTGTTTACCTGATGCAGGCATCAAACAAGGGTTTGTCTTGCCTATGCTGAGTGATAATCGGTAGAAGGTCATTCTGTAGAATCTGGCCCGCCCCCAGCTGCTGGCGGATGTCACGTGTGTCATCTTCATGACGTAAATACCTGATCAAGTCTTTCACACTCTCTACAACACACAGAGAGGAGAGAATTAAAGGATGACCAGGGAAAGTGTCTCCATGTCTTTAATTAATCACATCAATATTTTCCCCTTCCCGCTCCGATTTTGCTTTTTGGATTTAACATAATATGTAAACATCTTTAAGATTTCTATTAAGATCAATCAGGTGACACTCACCTAAACAGTCAGCTTCTCTGTGATAGGTGTCTCCCTCCAGGTAGCCAAGGGCACTGCACGTTGCCAAAAGCTCACAGTTCATAATGAATAAGTCCATATATCATCAGTCCACCTCGACGAAATCGTGCCACCTAATTTGACAAACAGTAATATGGAGAAAGATATTTTACAGTCCTAGTCCTGCGATGATGTTATCAAGTAGTTAATCGTGGAGCTGTTAAATCTGAGTCTTCACTATCTGACCCATCAATACTAACACCCTTCGCCATGTCGTTACTTAATTAC
The DNA here is from genome assembly GCA_900323365.1 of Monocentris japonica. Classification (NCBI taxonomy): domain Eukaryota; kingdom Metazoa; phylum Chordata; class Actinopteri; order Trachichthyiformes; family Monocentridae; genus Monocentris; species Monocentris japonica. Next base: position 42,986 of record OOFE01028404.1, read on the forward strand.
TCGGAGTTGATGCGCTTTATGCCTCAACAATAAAAAGTTTTAGATAAATTACGCCTATACCTCTAAGACAGCATTGTCTAGGCTGTACGACTGCAGAATTGGGACTTTGTGAAGTTGTGATTATTTTAAGTAGGATTATCAAAGGTACAATGGTTCGGCTTTTACGCATTTTCTGCATGGGATCCACTGGAAACCAGTGGAGTACCCTGTGGCTAGCATGTAACTAAAAGAACAGCACTATCGTTGGTCTAAACCAGTCGCTTGGCATTTGATAAAGATGATTTACTTTCTCAATTTCCTTGTTAAATTGATAATGTCAAATTAGCCTGAACACCTTAACTTACTAATAATGACTGTAACGTAACGCTGTTATTGCAATGCCAGTTAATAGTTAGGTTACCTAGCTAACGTTTACGTTACATTTTAATCAGCATAGAACGGTTCTTCTCCACATATAATGCTACCTTAAGTAGTTTTAAGTAAGTTGACGAATGACAGCTAGCACCTAAGTTAGCTCTAAGTTACGAGTCCACAGAGCAACTTCGTCCTTGTCGACCGCTAAATGACTTGTTACAGTCTTCCAGATATTAAAAAAGTAACCAGATTGCACAACTAACTCACCAGATCAAGCTGATGTTGTTACTCTCTTACGGCCGTGTTCAGCACCGGGCGGTGTACAGTACCCGGGCCTTTTTCATTTTGGGTAACTTTTGTTTCGTTAGCATACAATCTGACACATTACAACCGAAAACTCGCGCCAACAGGCACGAGCGAAAACTTGTTCACCCTGCAAACGCAACCGGATGCTGCTTCCTCTTCTTCTTCCTCTTCTTCTTCTAGTTTTACAGCGGTTGGTAAAAGAACAAAAAAACACTTAAGGGTGCATTACCGCCACCCATTGATCTGGAGTGTTGACTGGGGGTTTACAATATATAATAAAAACATAATAATAAATAAATAAATAATACATTTCTCAGGCCTATTGATCTGCTTATATATATCTTGTCATAATAATATATATAATATAACGAGAAATTATCTCAAAATAACAAGAACAAATATCTCGTTATAATCCTACCTCTAAGAGACGCTTCTAGCATTTCCCTTTTTCCGCTGTATGATGATTGCTGAGACATTTAGGAGTGCGAGAGCAAGAAAGCCATATCAACAGCTGATGGTAAAAGTGATTTACTTTATTATATGCTCATATGTGCCCTACTGCATGATGTGTACCCGAAACAAATATTCATTGTACTGTCTCATTTATGTATGTCAACATATTAAAAATCAATAAGAATATCACATTATCTCTATTTAAAACATAGATGGTTGTCATGTGTCTAGTTTTATCTCAGCGAATGATGAAAGAAGTCCATAAGAGAAACTGAAGAACAACCTTAAAATCATTATTAATCTTGGTCTCAGATGGTAAGCCCACTACCCACAGCTGAAAGTCTGGCTAGTGAGACTAAGCCATTGTAACTTCTGTTTTGACCGAATTGTGTGAACAAATACATAGACACTAAGATGTACAGCACCAACTGTAGCAACTCACTAGAAATTTAAACAACTGAAGCAAGTACAGTCAGCTTTTAGAGGCATATTGGAGGGCAAGTGCCACAAGGTCATGGAGACCACGCAAACCTGTAAAGTGCAAAGCAATAGCCTTAGAAAAGAGGGAATTGGTAGTGGAGCAAAAAAAGAGAGGCTTGCTGTGGTAACATCAGAATAAATGATGTGTACAGGCAACACAGATCTGTTCCAATTAACTTTATTTGCATTTACATAGTCATTCATCAATGGGCACTAGATACACACATCATTGCAAAGCACATTTTTCTTTAATAAGCTGTTTCACAGGATGAGCTCACTTGGTCTACTGTCATCTATCTATCAATTTTTTGTGTGGTGCATGTCAATTATCAATCTTCAGTCTTGTTGATGGTTGGTGGTCCTTACAATGAGAACAGCAAAGCTACTAAAACAAATGCCTTTCAAGGTGTATTGAGCAGTGGCGAGTTACTAAGTCATATCCAGGAGACCTCCGGGCCTCTTGAGCGCCGCCCAAAACCTTTTTTGAAAAATAAAATCCTGTTTCGTTTTTTACATTCTACTTTAATGCTCTGCTACAAAAGTGTGGTCATCTAAGGCTTCCGAGGGATTGAACTGTAAATCAAGGCCTCGAGTGGTAAGTTAATAAAGTGGTTTTGCTCAGCCCTAGAGATGACGCAAGTGTTTACTAGTTTCATCAGCAAGAATTAGTTGTTTTAAATAGCACCTAGGTGACACTGTCTAAAGGGACTCTTTTAAAATTTGCACCTATATTGACAGACTCTCTGCTAGACAATGATACAAATAACTAGTGAAAATGAGGACTATATAGTTTTGAATTTATTCTCTTCTAATTATGTGTCTACTTTATTTCATCTTTTTTCCTATCATGGCATTGATCCTTGTACCATCTTGACAGTTTTTAACTACTCATCCTTGTCGTCGCTGTCATTTCTCTCACTCCGGCCTGACTCCCTCTCCTTCTCCCTGCTGGACTCCTGGACCACCTGATGGAAAAGAAACAACAGTCAAGTCAGTTTCAATGCAGTTACAACTCTGAACTTATACCTGTCAAATTAGTAACTTTACTTATGTCATATTGTCTGCACAGTGTATACATCACTTTACCTCTCCATCACGGGTCTCGACTGTCTTTATCACTACAGTCCTCTTGCTAAGGTGGTCTGGAGTTTGTTCATAGACTATGAAGGGATGAAAGCCAGATTAATGCCCTGCTCGGATTGTTTTATATAGTGTGTGTGTTATAGTGTGGTGATATGGTATACAATTTGACTGTCATCTTTCTCTAACATTTGATGCAGAACAAAGAGCGCTATCTTTGCTTACCTCTTTCACCCATGTGCTTACTCATGCCGATATGCATGATGGGGACAGTAATCCTAAAGAAAAATATAACATTTGGGTGTTATTTAATACCAAGATGTTATAAAAAGTAATGAGCTTTGCTTAAGAATAGTTTGGCATATCAAGCTCCAAGGCTCTACATTTAAAGAGATTAAAATTAGTAAGTAGACCATGAAAAACATTACAGTTCACATGCCAGTAACATTTTGCAGCTGTCAGCTGAAAACTTCTACAAAAAGTCAGGAATAACACAAACGTTGTCTTCTGATTGACCCTCAATGACTTTTTAAATCACACAACGATAGATTCCATTGGCCCTGGCTTCATGAATCTTACTAAGCAAATGTAGGACAATCTAGTTAAACAAGCTAGTTCCAAAATAATTTTAAAAAAAAGATAAGGTTACAAGGTTTTCACACTCAATATGATTGTTATGAAATCCCCATTAGGCCTCTAAATAAAGAGCAACCAAGATCTTCCTGTCCTCCAAGTTAAATACCTAAATTGCTGTTACAAGGTTTTCATGCCACAGCAGCAAAAATATGATAGAAGTCCATTTGACATGTACTCCCTCACCTGCTCTCCTCCCCCTCCAGAAGTTTACGGTAAGTGGCAATCTCAATGTCCAGAGCCATTTTAACATTGAGAAGGTCCTGATACTCCCGAAGGTGGCGCGCCATTTCATCCTTCAGGTGGCGGATCTCGCCCTCCAGTCTAGCCACATTGTCCTGGTAGTTACCAATCTCATTGCCAAACTGGTCCTCCATTTCACGCATCTGCCTCAACAGAGCTTCGTTCTGAAAAACACAGAAGCCCATGGAGTACAATGATGTTAGCAGAAGTGGAAGTGCAAAGCAAAAACTTTCTTAGAGGGGGTATTTGACACTTTTTGTGATAAGAACCATTGAGAACACTAGTGCAAGTGAAATAGTGTACAGTAAAAGGGTAGGGTAGTAAAATGACAGGTGGTGTTTGGCCTCACCGTGTTCTTCAGTGCATCAATCTCACAGCTGAGAGACTGAATCTGCCTCCTGGACTCATTGGACTCCTGCTTGGCCTGCCTTAGAGCGTCGTTGTTGCGCTTTGCTGACTCGGTCAAATCAGTAAACTGCAGGAAGAAAGAAGAAGCACAAAAACAAAGATGTATATGTGTGTATGTGTATGCGTGTCTGTCTATATATGTCTGTGTGTGTGCCTACCTTGGACTTGTACCATTCTTCAGATTCCTGCATGTTCTTCGAAGCGATGTTCTCATACTGGGCCCTGATGTCCCTCAGAGCAGCAGTTAGATCAGGCATGGAGCTGCTGTCCACCTCCATCTTCAGCTGCTGGGTCTGGACACTCACTTGCACATCCTGGATCTCCTGATAATACCAGCAAGTGCACACACAGGCGAAATCATGACGGCCAGTATGAGAAACACCAAACATTCAAATCGAAAACTTACCAAGAATCACATCTTGGTGTAAATCATCCATCTTTTGGCAATGTTGTTAACTAAAAATGAAACACTATTCTGTTTTGTTAACGGTAACATGTTGCATTGATTCAGGTGTTGTGAATGTGTTATAAACCAGAGTAAATGTTTTACAGTACAGTAGATCTACAGTACAGAGAAGTTAGATGTGATTTCTTAATACTTATAGAAATAGAGAATTTCCACTAAGTTACTGAGGTGAAGTGTAGAGGAGGCGGCACTTACCTCATCATGGAGCTTCTTCAGGAATTCGATCTCATCCATGAGAGACTCAATCTTCCTTTCCAGTTCCAAGCGGGACAAAGTGGCATCATCCACATCCTAGTTGTTCAATGGAATAAACTCTGTTTATAATTTCATCCAACAATTTATCACTATTTGTTATTGAGGCTATCCTTAACAGTCAGACCGGGTAAAGGCCAAATTTATAATTTCAATATGTCATCTTTTGTTGAAACACTGTCAGCCCCCCGCCAGCTTTGTTTATATAATTATTGGATTGGATTTATTGGATTTAAAACATTTCATCATATAATAACCAAAAGTCTTTGACAGTCGGTTGTTATATGATGAGTTTTACATATATGTTGAGGCTGTGAAAGGTGTGTTGCATGTTTCCTCCAGTGTTTTCAAACAGGCCTGCATTTTGACTTATGATGGGTTAAGAGGCATTAAAAACAAATTAACAATAAACCAACAAATAAATAAACAAGTCTTGTCAATTAACAGCAACTAATATTAAAATTGATACATTATTGGATTGTTTCACAGGCATAGATCGAGTTCAGCCTTAGACAAAAAAAATGCTTTTCATGGAAACGTTGCGTAGGAAAAACTTTTAGTCCAGCAGTAGTCTGTATCAAAGCCTGTCAAACTGGCTGAGGTCGTCTGCTCTCTCATATTATTGGTAGCCACAGGATGTCACTGTTATGTCAGAGGGAAAAAAATGATTTGATTTTGGTCTGGCATTTGGGGGTTAGGGTTAGTGAGGACATGGTAATCAATAAGGTAATGATGGATTATAGTCTGCCACATTTGAGGTCAGTGAGCTGAGTGAGTTACCTTGCGGAAGACAACCAAGTTACCCTCAGCTTCTGCCCTCTTCTGGGCTTCCTCCTCCAGCCTTTGATGAGAAAAGAAAGAGACATCAAAAATAACATTTCCTAAATATTTCAGAGATTTCTGTCAGGCCCCTTGAATCTCTTCTTTACAGAGGGGAAGAAAGGGTGGGATTTATCCAAGAACCTTCTTGCTGTCTGAGGTTGCACCAGGGCTTTTCCAAGACAAGGCATCAGCTGGCCAAAAGCTGCTGCATCGATTTGTTAATTCACTATCGTGTAAAAGGATTTGGGAGAGTGCCCAATGGGATCAGCTGCTGCTCCTTTCAACTAATGTGGTTTCTCTACAGTTCAATGAGGTCATGCACACACACTCCCCATCTTTAAAAAGATGGGGAGGAGTGTGTGTGTGTGTGTGTGTGTGTGTGTGTACATTTTTGTTTGTTATTTCTGCTGTATTAGAAAGTATACAATAGAGGGCAAGAAAGATTTGACCTAGAGAGATAGGATAACATGCAATAAAGGTAATAATCTTGAATCTCTATGTTACAGTTGATAAATGCCTTGTCCCACTGAACCACTCACTCCCCATCTTAAGCATGTCTATCCCCTACAGTCTACGGGCAAATACCATTTACTGCCCATGCGGTCCCTCAAATAAAAATGTGATTTTAATTTCTGCTTTTAAACCGTAACAATCACAACAGACTTGCAAAAGCAGCCAAGATTCATTAATCATTGCGATGAGTCATCACTACTCATTCAATGCTAACACTTTCACTTTTGGCCACTGGTGATGTGGTCGATGTCTGGATGTGCTCTAGAGTCCAACTGTCTGGATTGTGTCCTCTCAGAGAAGTCATGACTAGGCTGGACATAAAGTAGATTAGTGGGAATGCATCACACAGTTTCCTCATCTTTAATTCATGTTGTGCTACAGGGGTCCTTTTTTCCTAATGGAGTCTCTGGCGCCATCCCATCAGCACAGAGGGACACTGAAAACCCACCTAATGGAGTCAGTGAGTCACATTGATTTTTCCTGATGCTATTCTCACCACGCCTGACATCTAACCTCTCGTTCTCTTGTCCCTTCCTCTCTCTCTATCCCCTCCCCTCTCCTCAGCTGGCCCCACCCTGTGTCCTGTCCATCCATCCTCCTTTATTGTTATCTCTCTGTATAACATGGTGAGGGTTCGTGTATCCATACATAATTGTGTGTGTTTGTGAAAGTCTACAAATTTACATTATTTTAGGAAAGCAATTTTAGTACTTCATGATGCACTTTGATATTGTTTGACATGACAGGCATAGTCTTCTATGTGCTGAGGTGCTTTATGTTGCTTTATACTGAATCATTATTGAATCCTGTTCATACATGAGACATTCAACAGAGATCTAGGTTCATACATAGACACAACCAAAATAAGTACAACGCAGTGTGGGTTGTCCTGTAGTGTCGGCTCTGTGGTGTCCATCCTGTCTATGTGCCACGCCCTAGCCCACCACTCCTGCTGGACTCAAGTGGCACCTAATGAACACAATGTAGTGTTAAAGTGTAGCTGTGTCAGTGGAGAATGTGAGGGTGGCATTGGTGGTACTGTGACAAACACAGACTGCCTACACCCACAGCCACATCCCCTGTTGAACTTGCATTACCAACACATCATGACAAAGTGTAAATCAAGAGGGGAAAAAACAGCTCCTCCTAAACTGTTGTAAACAAACCCAATATGCACTCTCCCAATTAACCTCTCGCTCTCTCTCTCTCCTCTATCCATCTACCTGTCACAAATCTATCTATCCTAGTTAATACTCACTCATCAGCTTTATCCCGAATTACACATTATCTATACAGTGTAAATTTCATTTCCCTTCATGTCTTCCCAATTATCCATGCACTACACTTTTCTTTCTTTCCCCATCATGTTGCTACCAACCTCTGCTTGAGCAGGGCCAAGTCCTCAGCCAGGTTGTCCTTCTCCACTTGGTACTGGTCCCTCTCCTTGCCTACGGCGTCCAACTGACGCCGCAGTTCCCTCAGCTCGTCCTGGAAGAGCTCAGAGGCACGGTTGGGCTGCCCATGCTGCTGCTGGCCTTTGTACTGGTTGAGCTCCTGCTGCAGCGCACCATTCTGCTGCTCTAGGTAGCGCACCCTCTCGATGAAGCTGGCAAAGCGGTCATTGAGCTCTTGCAACTCGGCCTTCTCATTGCTGCGAGTGGTTAGGAACTCCTGGTTGATTGCCTCAGCCAGAGAGAAGTCCACCTTGTCGTAGGTGAGGCGAGGGGGCTGGGTGCTGGACCGTGCACGCTGTTGGTGGTAGTTGGTGGAGCGGGAGGCCACCACAGGGGACATGGAGCGCACATAGCGGCCTCCAGAGATGGGCATTCGGGAAGACACAGGGGAGTAAGAGGACATGGAGATGGTTGGGCTTCCAAAAGTGCGGCGGTAGGAAGTGGAGGTACGCACTGAAGAATAACTCATGGTTGCTTGCTTTTCTTTCTCTGCCTGTTTTTCCTTGTCTTTGTCCCTGTTCTCTCAGAGGTTTAAGGTTGGAGAGCTGAAGGCTTGGAGTTGGGCGTGAAGCAACAGGACGTCCAATTGAAGGGTGGTGGGGTTTTATACGCACAAGCTTGGACATCCCATCCGCCTCACGCCTTTCTCTCCCACCCCTTCCCGTACCTCCCCTCTTTTTTCCTCACCCCACCCACAGAACCCTTCCTTTTTCAATCACTCTTCAGAATACAAGATTAGGCCACTCCCTATTCTTCAGATAGACCCTGCCTTTCTGTGCTTTCACTGTGCTCTCTCTGTCTCGCCAGTTACCCTTTCATCCATAGCACATAGCAAGAGTGACTAACTTCCACAATAACTAAAGATGTCTAAATTACTAAACCAGCACCAACCCCCTCCTCACCTTGCTGATGTATGCCCTCTTTGACTCTACATCATTGCTTGCTTATTTGGCCTTTAAGTCTTGACTTTCACCTCTTTTGTCCATGTATCTGTCTTTGCTTGTGCATTTAATGTTCTTCATAATACTATTGCATGTGTGTCAAGGATTCTTACACCTACATATGTCTTTATATGAAAAAATGAAATTAAAGCTAAAATCGAATCGCATGGATAAATTAATTTGTTTCGTTCTTTCCTCCCTCTCTCTCTCCCTCTCTCTGTCTCTCTCTCACTCTCTCCTTTCACAGTAATGGAATATTCTATTGATATTCTGAGATGCTGGGGCAGAGCAATGACTGTGCAGTAATTCTATCCTCTAGAAATCATGTGCACTACATCCAGTAATGTGTGCTTGAGTACCAGTTTGTCTAAGAACTCTATGGGTCTTTCTTTTGAACCATGGGCTTTGGGTTTGGGTAAAGCACCAGGAAAGTGGTATGGACTCTGAACCAGGGTTTACAGGGGTAAGGGGGTATTCAACATGTAATGACTAATGATATCACTGCTGCACAAAACAGCCTAGACCAGCCAAACCTGTTATCTTGGTGGCCAGCTGGTCATGCTCTGACCATAAATGCTGGTTTAGCTGGTGATTGGCCGTCCATCTTAAAGCCAACTCATAAACAGAGCCAGCAGACAGATGATGCCTGTCAACGTTCAAAATCTCCAAATTTTCACTTTGTAGCACCTCTAGATTGTAAATGCATGTCATGTATTTTGCAGATCAACAAGATCATCAATCAGATCATCAGCTTCAATAACTACTCAATTCATCATCAATAATGCCACATATAATGTTTATTCAGTAAGTTTCTTGAGAAATGTTTGAATATGAATTGCTTTGTTAGATAGAAGAAAAAAGTATGCAGGCTAGCATGGTTGAAGTTATCCATCATGATATCCGTCTATTGATACTACGAAAGTATCAAATTACTGAAATGAATTGACCTTTAAGCTTTAGACTTTAAGAGTGCAATAGAATGACATAACAAGCATGTAACAATAAAAATAAACACGACTAAACGTTATTAAAAAATTAACTATTTTGTAATATTTTGGTGCATGGCGTTTAGATGTTCAAGTATGTAATAGTTTGAAATCTTAACAACAAAATTTACATGAAGGTTTGTCTATAATTTTTTCAAGTGGTAGTGCGTCTTTCTAACTGAACATCTCAACACTGTAGATTGTTTGTAGAGTGTGTGTGTGTGTGTGTGTGTGTGTGTGTGTGTGTCGTGTGTGTGGGTGTGTGTGCATGAATATCTGTAGTCATTTTAACTGAGCTAACT
>OOFE01028404.1:53170-74344 GCA_900323365.1 Monocentris japonica
AGAAGACTCAATTTAACCACGTCTGTCCTCCCAACAGAGGATGGAGATCATGGGCGGAGGGATGGTGTTGTGAAGAGGATGGAGCGCGCACACACACACACACACACACACACACACTTTATTTTCTTCTTTCTGTGTCTGCATGACTACAACTCTTGGCAAGCTGCTGCTGAGGTCTGGCTGTCTCTGTAATAAATGTCCTGTATTAGCCGTACCGCTGTAATCTAATCAACCTGCCTTATGGTCAATAATTCTTCCCCAGCCCCCTCTCACTGTTTCAATCCTTTTTCCCAGTGGAGAATCATCACGCCCATGTGGCCACTGACATGGTTTCATATATCCTGTGTGTTAAGGCTATCTGCATCACCACACTTATACAATAATGGCATATATACCCTTATTATACATGTGCATGCACACACACACACACACACACACACACACACACACACACACAAATACAAATTTCTGCACGGGAAGTGATGAATTGAAACTTAAGAAACGCACAACTTAAACAGCAGCGAGTAAATGCTTCTTCACCAGCTTCACTCCTACTAGCTACTAAGAAGAGGAAATTTAGGTCTGAGGATTGTGCAGTTTACTGACGGCATGTTACATGATTTCTGGGTAATGAAGTCCTTCAAACTTTCAAAATTCAAGTAGTTATCCCCTGCTGCCACTTGGGGCCGCCAAAGTGTGGAGTTGCCAAGTGCAGCTTTAGGTTCTTCAAAACATTGGTGTGTAAACATTAAATAAACACTATGGATGGCATTCTACAGTGTCCCATCAAATCGACTTATTTTATATTTGTCAGAAATACAATATCAATTGGAATACAATATGAGAAAACATTTGGAACTTCAAAAAACCCATACCAGCAATGAATTCATGTTATAATCTGTGACGTACCAAACTTTAGGTAGGTTTTGCTTGATTTCTGGACATAAGCTTAGCTGCCCTACGGGGCCTGGTACATTATTGCTTATTTACATTATAAGTAATTCTGCATTTATAAACACAAAGCCATCGTGTGTACAACAGATATCTTGTTGTAATACCATATTTTCAGGAAAAAAAAATCACAGCTGTCATTGATGTTGCAACAACATGATATTTAAACTAGTATCAGCAAAGCTGTGACACTGGCAGGCCAACTGCATACAAGCTAGTTTCTCAGAAGTTACTGCATTAATCATAATACAATTTTTAAACCATAAGATTACAATAGAATTACATAACAAGCATATAACAATAAACATTAATACTATATCTACTGTGTGCAAGCATGTCTCATTGCAAAAGTGAAAGGATCACGGTTACAGCATGTTTTTTTGAGGACAGCTGTTTTTTTTTATCAGCCTTTATTGTTACCTTGGGGATTATAATGTTCCTTTATAGATAACCTGCACTGACCACATGCTAACCAGCTGATGTTAGAAAGCTTTGTTGAGCCAAGCTAAACCTGAACCTATGAACACAAAATGGTTGAAGTTTGTGCAGTCATTAGAGGTGAACATACAAAAATGACAAGTTGGCCCACGTCCTGTTATCTAGACATGAAGTGAATACTGCGGTCTGGGGAACCTCAATTCTGATTGGGCGGAGGATGTCCATGAATTAAAATGCAGTAGCCTATAACCGGACATCTCTGACACAACTTCTCACCATTTTATATTTACACACTACCAAGATTTGGTCATTCCCCTTTAAACATAAACCGGTACTGTAATCCAATCCTGTAATTGCAATCCAATTTTCATTGCCTTCAAAATGACCAAGTTAACAGTCAAGGCTAAGGAAGATGGTAGTTTTAAGAACCTGCTGTTATATATACACACCAAGTAAAATCTTCAACTCTAATCAAGAAACTAGAGTATGGAAAAAGGAATTTTGAAAGGTATAGGAACCCTGAACTTAAAATACATATGAAATTCAAAATTATTGCAAAAAAATGCAACCATATTAGTTACAACTAGAGACAGCAAAGCATTTTTTTTGTTTGGTATTTGTGCAGTTTGGGAATACCCACAAAATATGTGGGCTGGAAATCTTTAATTCTTCAGCTTGAAGGCTGAATAGGAGCAGAAGAGGCATGGAAGAAGGGAGAAAAGGGGGAAATATTTGGCAGGGCTATGGGTGTAGAGTTGAAGAAGCCAGACCTGGTTGTCTGACTGACGGAAGAGAGAAATAAGAGGAAGACTGGGAATTTTGGAATAGTGCATACATGCAATATGAATTGGTATCTCAATCCATTTCAGTCATCTACTAATCAGTGGTTTGCTACGCTATTATATCCTATTCTGCTAGTTCTTATATTTCTATGTTGCTTCACGGGAGCCTATATGATCCTTTCCCCATATTCACGTGTGAATAGACCAGATATGGCCTAACAATAAAAACTAACATAAACACACAATGCAACAGCCTTCTCAAAAAAATAACAATTATCACTCGGTATTCATAAATACCAACTGTTTTTTTGCTTCTCTTCCCCTCCATATCTTTGTTCTAGCCTGCTAGGCAAGGCTTTGGCTTCTCTCACTAAAGATTTTGCTGCAGTGACGTCAGCCCTCTCCTCTGCACTGCAGTATGCCATGTGACGTGCTTGTCACCATCAGTAGCACTTCATCACATGAAGGAATCCCTGAAACATGTTATAAAAATAAATATTTTTAATTGAACGGAGAAAGGTGCGTGATTCTGTTCATTCACTAACCAGTGTATACTATCACATAAGAATCATATAACCACACCACTTCTTAGGTGTTCTCTACTCCTGCCAGATAGACAGTGACACGTACAGGGGCTCGACAAATATACAAAATAAGTAAAATAGAATAAAAATAGCAAAATTGTAAAACATTTTAGTTGTATTCTCTATTATCAATAGCTTGACATTCTTCTAACAAAATGTTTCAATACCTTTGTTTCCTAGAATAAGCCAGCTAAGATGAGGAATTGAAGATTTTATGGGCCTATCTGTGCATAATAAACAAATACTTTCCCTTACTGACTAGAATTGTGGATATGAAATTTTCAAAAAAATGTGTAGAGGAAGTCAGAAATAAGAGCAACTTCTTCTTAATGCATTTATTTGTATGGCTGTATTTATTTACTGTATGGGCTGCTTCTGTGTTGCCAGATTGGGTCGTTTTTTGCCCATTTGGATTTATTTTAATTACATTGGGAAGTAAGAAATTGCATTAGATAGTCTAGGTAAAATCTGACCTTGACCATTTCATGCTTAGTTGTTCAGTGTCCACTCAGTAGGCAACTCATGCAATTCTAGACTTATTTGATAAACATGAATTCTGCTTGATCCTAGTTGGTGATTATGGAGAGGTTTAGCTACTCTCGCCAGTTGTTTAAGCACTTTATTTTACCCCGGAATTTCCATCATGTTCGGCTGAAGCAGCTGTTGTGGTGTGGTTGTAACGGTTTGAGTCAATGGCAGAAGCATGACAGGTCAGATACTTGCTAGTTAGCTAGTTGCAGGCATTATGCATAGTGACTCTGGATTGTTCCTGTTCCCTGATTCTAAGACCCATGGCAAAATAGCAAAACATTTACATGATGTTAAAGACTATGCTGCCATAAATACACAGAAAGCTGTAAGGTTTCTTTCAACCACTACCAGCTGTATCGCCAGTACACATTTCTCTTCAGTTCATATTGCACAAGTTTAAGACAACACCGTGGCACTGCCTAAAGATAAAGATGTTTTATATAAAGGGGAAGTTTTATAGAGGGCTATTTCCACTATGAATTAATTATTTAAACGTAGTCCATTTTTTCTAAGTGTGTGTGTGTGTGTGTTCTCTCTCTCTCTCTCTCACACACACACACACACACACACACAGAGACTCAGCTCACTAGGTATATGTTCGCTGATTGCTTCGTTTCTTACAGCATTTTGTAACTTTGTTAAGAAAGGTGCTATACAAATATTGGTAATATCTTACAATTATTATTTTATCTGAAATAAAACACATAAGGCAGGTTGTTTTATCTGAAGAAGCCTGGCAGGTTTATGTCTACTTTTTTATCTCTAGTTTCGTTTTTTTTTTTAACTGCGCATTGAATGGCTTTGCGTTTTTTCTGCTTTCTGACAGTTACAATCTGTGCTGTTTTGTGCTGGAAACTGTGAGTCTGATCTGGCAACACCACTCCTCTACGACTATAAGTGATAGCGCGCCGTTGCGCCCAGCAGCAGTTACTACATCGACTCCTAGCTGTCGGATAAGGTAACTTCAACAGACTCATCCTTCCAGCTCTTTTCCTAAACCTTCATAATTAAAAATGGTAAGTAGTCTAAATTATTAGCAGGTGAGACCTGTCTTTAAATTCAGTATTTGAACCAGTGGCACGGTGCTCACTCAGGTCTAGATTACAATAATAATAATAGGTCTAATAATAACAATACATCACAATTTATAGCGCTTTTCATAGTACCCAAAAACGCTTTATAGTGTAAAATAAAATACATTTTATGAAACAAAATTATATGTTCAAAAAAGGAAATAAAGATTAAAAGGAGTACAAATAAGGGTGGAGTAAAAGTAGGCAATTTAGGATGGGAACAGTGAAGCAGTAGATCGGGTGGGAGGAGGAGAGGTAGGGAGGGGACCGGTTGTTTAGGGTTTTGTAGGTGGTGAGTAGAATTTTTAACTGAATCCTGTGTTTAACTGGGAGCCAGTGGCTGTTAAGGAGGACAGAGGTGATGTGATCTGTACGGCGGGTACAGGTGAGCGTGCGGGCATGTATCACATATTATTGATGATTTTGTTATATGGACCGTATAGAACGCGGTTGCAATTATCGAGTCTGGATGGTATGAAAGCGTGGATGAGTTTTTCAGCAGTGGAAATAGACAGGGAGGAATCGGAGGCGGGACATGTTCTTGAGGTGGAAAAAGGCAGTTTTGGTTATGTGTTTGACGTGGGGTAGGAATGTGGAGGGTCTTAGGCCCAGATAGAGAAACATTTGGACACGTATTGTAAGGTCGTGTGTAAGCGTGGACAAAGATTGTGAAATCAGTACCAAGCAGTGGTTAACGTTGGATTGTCAGGCTAACGGGCTGGCAGAAATACCAACGCGTTACTTTCCTCTGAGCTGACATTTTTCAGTAGAAATCAATTGTCTGAAACCCAGAATCTCTGTTACATTGGGCTTATTTAGATTAAATCAACATATTGGGGAAAGGGGAGGAAGAGGTGAAGGGATGGGGTGATTTTTAATGATTCAGATCTTCCTCTGTAACTATAGTTCAGGGTGGTGGCGTAGTTTGACATCAGTCCTAGGAATGAAGGTTCCAGGCTCAAATTGTGTAATACAAATTTTCACACATTTTAATATGAAAACAACCACAAGCTACTCTGAATAAACACCACTGTCAACTGTGGATATATCATGCTGAAATTTTGTCTTTTTGTACTTAAAGCGTGAGTGCATCTCCATCCATGTAGGCCAGGCTGGTGTCCAGATTGGCAATGCATGCTGGGAGCTGTACTGTCTGGAACATGGCATCCAACCAGACGGACAGATGCCCAGTGATAAAACCATCGGAGGAGGAGATGACTCCTACAACACCTTCTTCAGTGAGACTGGAGCTGGCAAGCATGTACCCAGAGCTGTGTTTGTTGACTTGGAGCCCACTGTCATTGGTGAGATCCGTTAGCCCATTGTAATGCACCATACCTGACTCACCCAAATGAAATCCAACTCAACCCTACCCCTGTCTCATTACTCTTTTAAATTGTCTTGTATCTAATCTGGTCCAGTTTCTTTACTCGTGGCCAAATTGCTTGGTTTATATCAGGACAATTATAAAATTCAGCATAAACCACACATATTAAGTATCAACATCACCCATATATATCTAGTCAACCCATCTGTGTGTGAAGCACTTATACGTCCCTTAACAGTTGTTTCTTTGTATAGATGAGGTGCGGACAGGTACCTACCGCCAGCTCTTCCACCCTGAGCAGCTGATCACTGGGAAGGAAGACGCAGCCAATAACTATGCCCGGGGGCATTACACCATTGGAAAAGAGATAATCGACCTGGTTCTGGACAGGATCCGTAAGCTGGTGTGTCTTCCTACAAATTAAATGATGTCTCATGAATGGTCTGTATTTATTCTCATTCAGCAGTTATAACTGAGCTTTCAATCTCCCCATCTAGGCAGACCAGTGCACTGGTCTCCAGGGGTTCCTTGTCTTCCACAGCTTTGGTGGTGGCACTGGCTCTGGTTTCACCTCTTTGCTGATGGAGCGCCTATCAGTTGACTATGGCAAGAAGTCAAAGCTTGAGTTCTCCATCTACCCAGCTCCCCAAGTGTCCACTGCTGTAGTGGAACCTTATAACTCCATCCTTACTACTCATACCACCCTAGAGCACTCTGACTGTGCTTTCATGGTGGACAATGAGGCCATCTATGACATCTGCCGTAGAAACCTCGATATTGAACGTCCTACTTATACCAACCTTAACAGGTTGATCAGTCAGATTGTATCCTCCATCACTGCCTCCCTCCGGTTTGATGGTGCACTGAATGTTGATCTGACTGAGTTTCAGACAAACTTGGTGCCCTACCCCCGCATCCACTTCCCTCTGGCAACCTATGCGCCGGTAATCTCTTCAGAGAAAGCTTACCATGAGCAGCTCTCAGTGGCTGAGATTACAAATGCTTGCTTTGAGCCAGCAAATCAGATGGTGAAATGTGACCCTCGCCATGGCAAGTACATGGCATGTTGTTTACTGTACCGTGGGGATGTTGTACCCAAAGATGTTAATGCTGCCATTGCCACCATTAAAACCAAACGCAGCATCCAGTTTGTGGACTGGTGCCCCACTGGTTTCAAAGTTGGTATTAACTACCAGCCCCCCACTGTGGTACCTGGTGGAGACCTGGCCAAGGTCCAGAGGGCTGTGTGCATGCTGAGCAACACCACTGCTATTGCAGAGGCCTGGGCACGTCTTGACCACAAGTTTGACCTGATGTATGCCAAGCGTGCCTTTGTGCACTGGTACGTAGGTGAGGGTATGGAGGAGGGAGAGTTCTCTGAGGCCAGGGAAGACATGGCTGCTTTGGAGAAAGATTATGAAGAGGTGGGTGTTGACTCCATTGAAGGAGAGGGAGAAGAGGAGGGAGAGGAGTATTAAAGGTAATTGATTCAGTTTTCACCATGCTTATCATGTGTCAGAAGGTTTAATGACTCAGTTGACTTTAGAGAAGGCATTTGCTAGTCAGTACTGTAAAACATTGCAGCTAAATCATTCATTGGTATTGTACCAGTAATTGCTTTATGTGCAGGGTTTGCATCCAGACACGATGCGACGGTGGTGAAATGTCATGGGTTATTCTGGTCTTAATTTTCTTCTGTGATATGCAATAAAAGAATATAAGAATCTTTATCTCAACTCTTGTCTCTGTCACTGACTAAATCATTTTGGCCATTTTATGATTCTTTAGTATGATTGATGATGACAACACTAATCTAATTGTTAAGGATGGTTAAAGGGCTGGCTAGAAAATTTAAGGATATTGTTTTTTCCATGATCTGGTTTTGATGACATTATGAAGTGTCGGGTTAGCCCTTTCAGTCCCAATCACTAAATTTTTGTGATTGCCAGATTGAAACCACGCATTCCAGTGTCACCTGGCTCTTGTGCTGTTCTTGGCCCAAGAAACCATCAGGATGTCACATGAACAGGAATTGAAGGGTGGAAAAAGGGAAACACGTGACTGTGACGAAGTTCCATTTTATTCATTTTAGGGTAGTAAACATGGAAAAAGGGCTGTGATGTTAGTGATTCAAATTACATTGGAAAATGGATTGAAAATGTAAACTTGTGTTACAACAAGCTATTAATGTTGATTCTTCAAAAGACTTAGTACAGGTAGGCCACAAACAACAGAATAAGTTACTACATTTTCTATAGACCATCAATGCCAATGAAAAGAAAATACTGCTGGTAAAAAAAAATACATATCAGGTTCCTCTGAAAGTAGAATATTTTTATTTCATTTTAATACATCCCATTGCTATATATCTTGATTTACACAGGCGGTTGTTTCAGTTAATCTATAGGTTAGGGTGGTTGGTTCTGGTTTAGTACATTGACTGGGGGTTACATTATTATGTTACAATATTGCTTGTGTAAAGCCGATGTGCTTGTGGATGTAGATGCTGATGGTAACATTCACACAACCCTCCCCTGAAGCAGTGGGCGGCTCTCTCCTGGTGATTGTCGGCTCAGCAAGTTCCACAATAGCAAAGGCACTGATGTTACTGCAGAGCTGCTGCCACTGTTAGTAACATGGTCTTCTCTTAGCGGTTGGTACTGCTTGAACCGCCTGTTTAGGAATATGAATCAGGTGAGTTTTATTCAGTTCAGCCACAACAAAATGGAAGTAGGATTTGTGATTTCCGCCCCTTATACTGAGATAAGTTTGTTACTCACCTGTACATCAAAGCAACACTACCAACAACACAGGCAAGAACAAGAACACCCAAGACTGTAGCTGCAGTGGCAGCTGGAGAAGCGTTGGAGCCTGTAATTAAAGCACACAAAGTATGAGAAGGAGTAGCCTACAAATAAAATGCTTTTACTGACTAATAAAACTTAGCACCCACTCACCCACTGTCACACTGACTCTTGCACTTGCCACAGCAAGACTGACATCATTGGTCAAAGAGACATTGATGCAGAATACTCCAGAGTCGTTGAAGAACTGACGAAGGATCATTTGACAGTCTGGAGAGGGTGTGGCTGCATTACACACTGTTTCCAAGGGTGTGGTACAGTCAGCGTCCGAAATTACAGTGCAAACCTCATTTGGCAGGCTGGATGAAGGACAGTTAGGATGCAGACATGAAATGACAATGATAATAATCATCACTGTGTATATTAACCTAGACCTGTACAACTTCTTTGGTGCTAACAAGTCAAGTCAAATGTACTCACCTTCCTTGACAGGTAATGGTGAGGTCCACAGCATTCTGCTCCAGCTCGGTAGCCATCGACACTACACTGGCCATCTGTACAATCTCCACACTCGCAATACCCTCTGCATAACAATTTCAAGAGATGAGAGAGCTTGAGTGATCATTATCAAAACTACACTAGCTGTTTTTATTATGAAAGCATAGTTGTAATGATTCAGGTGTAATGCATTGCAGACAAATTATGATACCAGTAATTGTATTGACTCACGGATAATGTCTACAGAGGTGGAGAGGGAGCCATAACGGTACACCATGCAGTCAGCTGTTAGCTCTGGGGCTTGCCTTTTAGCCACAACAAGAGCAACCTGTGCTGGATCTGTGTCTGCCTCAATTTCCACTGCTGCTTCAACCTCACCTTCAGCTGGAACAGTCTCCTCGTTGACTGCAGGTTCTTAAAAAGGAAGAGAAAAAACTGAAGCTTTGCTTTTAGGATGAATTGACAAATATTTTCCTTATTGGGCCATCTCTTTATCAATTTGTGATTGACTAGGTTCACAACATAATCACTTACCTGCAGTAGCTGGAGCCTCATTTGCTGTTTCCACTATTTCAGTCTCAGTATCGCCTGCGGGTTCAGTTGGCACTGCCTCTACCACAGCTGTACTTTCAGTGGCAGCAGGAGCTATGACATTATCGGCAGGGGCTACTGTTTCAGCTTGGACAACCTCTGTAGCAGCAGCATCATCAGCTATGGCCTCCGTCTCTTGCTCTACAGTTACCTCTGCTGCAGGAGCAACAGTGACAGCATCAATGACCTCTGGAGGGACTGTAGCTGCCAAGTCAACTACAGTTTCCTCTCCCTCTGCAACAGGGGCGGCTGAAGCAACAGTGTCAATCACTGGCACTTCAGCTGCATCTGCAACCACTGAGGCTTCATCTGCAGCAGTTATATCAGCATTTGTTGGCTCATCAGTTGCAGGGGCCACAGCCACTGCTGCAGCATCTGTGTCTTCTGCTGTATCATCTACTTCTACAAGAGGAGCAGCAGTGTTTTCTGTGGGAGTAACGATGGCTGGATCTTCTTCCACAGGAACAACAGCTGCATCAACTCCTGCCGGGGCTACTGAGGCAACCTCCACCCCCTCTGTGGCTGTATCAATGACTGCTTCTCCATCATCTGTGTTTGTGGCTATGCTGGCAGCTTCAGCGGGCTGCACAGAAGCAGCAAGTGAAAGGTCATCAGCTGGAGTGGCCTCAGAAGCAGGCACATCCAGAGCAATGGCATCTCCTTCCTGGGCTGGTGCAGGTGAATTTGCTGTTGGGGCAGATCCAGGGGTGGAGGCCATCACAACTACTGCTGGAACAGCAGAGGCATCTATAGGAACCACTGCAGGAAAGTATAAGAAACCTTTGGTAGTCTAGTCTTTTTAAATGTGCATATAAGGTAAAAAATTCATCAATCACATAGGACAGTATACAAGCCAAAAAAGAACAAGGTTATCAATTAGTCCATTCATTTAAAATCTCACCAGCAGTAGGGTTTCCACAGTCATTGGGGATGCTTGCCATTAGGACCACCTGAGGCTTGTAGGTCCCTTGTGAGAGGTATGTGTGTGTGACAGTGCGCTCTCTCGAGATTAGAGTTCCAGTGTTGTCACCAAAATCCCAGTTGAAGGTAAGATCTGAGTCACCGAGGTACTGGCTGGGATCGTGGAGCTTGACACTGAAAGCAATGGCTCGGTTCTGGATGAAGCTCTGGTCATCCTGGTTTACGTCACTGATTTGGTTTAGTGATATGGTGAATGGAATTTGGTCTGATGGCAGACAACAGATGTAGAGAGGTTATCATCAGAGTTGTGAAATGAACATACAAATATTGTAAATTCACATATGTCAAGTCAGAGCCGATAAAGATCTATTGATCGATAGTAATGGTGTCCATATTTATTTTACATATTCTTATCAAAAAATACTTTGATGTGGTCACCTGTGATGGAGAATACTGTGGAGGCATAGCCAAGAGGAATGAACTTGTTCTTGCCACGGCAGTGGTAGATGACAACCTCCATGCTGTAAGAGCCCAGGGGGACATTGTCTGTGCCGATGGTGAGTGAGGAGGAGGGTCCATCTGCCACCTGCCAGTAACGCCCTTGGATAGACAAGTAGGGTTTTGATAGCGCAAAATTTGCCTAGTTCAGCCAGCAGTTAGTCCTTCTTGGGTTGGTTATTCACTACTGTTTTCCATCTGTTACTCAGTATTGTATTGAATTGTTGTTCTCTCTCTCTAGCAGTCAATGAACCTTTATATACACTCTAAGAAAATGTGTTTTTTTTTGGCTCATAATATAAAAAAGTACACTCAACTACAATTTAGACAATGCTGAGTTGTAACCTATATTATCAGTGGTCAAGTTAGTTTCATGCTGAGACCACTTGACTGACTTTGGTAGAGTGAAGAATTAAGAGCAATGTGGAACAAAAACCAATATGGCACCCACATATCTGGAAATACCTGGGAGCCACTGGAAACACATCAGGTGCTATTGTGCCAACTACCGAATCACAAAAAAAATTTCACTCTTTGTGAAAGACAGAGGCAAACAACAACAGAACAAAATATAATTTGTGTTGTTGTGATTGCATTGAGTGAACTAATGGAATAGAAAATAGTGAAGAGTGAAGAGTGTCTCCACATTTTGTTTAGATTTTGCAATGTAACACTTCAGTTTAGTTGCATAGTGAAGACCCAAAGCAGTTACATGGAATCATGGATTCATTATACTCCTACTACATATATATAACACTACAAATATATACAATATATATATACATATATACATTTATAGAAAAAACAGATGCCGATATGGCCCTAGCTTTATCCCTTCTTTCTGCTTCATCTCTTTGTCTTATTTGCTTTCTTCATATCTCACTGTCATTATCCATGATGCACATTTTATTATTTTGTACCACACCTATTGCTCAGTCCTGGTGGGGGATGCCTCTTTGATTTGCCCAGGCCAAGGTTTTCTCTTGTCTTCATTGAGGGTCTAAGATTGGTGGTGCTGGTGAATCTAGGCTAGGTAGGTTTGGTGGACTTGTTATGTATTTTCAACATGCTATTTTGTGTCTTGTGTTTTGTTTCCTTGTCTTATGTTTGATTCTGTGATTATTGATCAGTTAAATCTAGGTAGGCTCATCTCTGAAATCCTTTGAGACATGTTTTGTGATGAAGGGCTTTATAAATAAACTTGACTTGACAAATATAAAAGGCACTCATCAAAGACCTAAAAGAAAGTTGTTTTTTTTTTTTTTACAAAATTTAACAAAAACCTAATAAAAACACAAAATGTATAACCTGTGAAAGTGAGTTTCAAGATGTTATGTAAGAAGTGATGATGATGATTTTGCTAGCCAATGCTAAAATGTCAGAGGGCTGATGATATTTAGTTTTCAGTACAGACCTTGCCAGAGAATCTTTGTATTTAAAGGTCAGTGACATAGCCAGGGTTAACCTAACCGTAACCTTTCATTTTAACCTCACTGGAGATGGGAGAAAATTCACCTGGATGCTAACCTTTACCACACTCACATAAAATTAATTTAATATTACGTCAAGTGAAATGCAATGTTACTAATACATTACATATCTGAGGAGGACCCTCAGTATGTAACAGACCCAAAACTTTAAAAAGATCGTCTTTACCCCATGTCTTCCACACAAACACATAGTGGGGTTTCTTGTTCTGTCCCCGGGTGAATGGTGTGCCGTCAGGGAAGACTCCAGTCCCATCAGTATCTTGGTCAGCGTACACAGCCTGACCTTCCTCATACTGTTTTCCTGAAAATGAGAGGAAGGCCAGAAAACATACATCAACAAGAGTAACAGTAACTGTGAGTCAATGGAGTGCTAATATTGGAAAAGTTAGCTTACCATCGATGGTGCAGTTACGTGCCCAGACCACCTGGCCATCAGGAAGCACTGTTTGGTTTGGTGGGAAATGAAGGTCAATATTGAAGGTTGCTTTGGCTCCGGTCAGGGTAGGTGCATCATTTCGAAGTTCAAATGTAACTTCACCACCTGGAAACAATGTCGGACACATTTTTGGATAAACGGTCATAAGAATTAGTAACACACCTTACTCGAGTGAGAATAGTGAAACTCACCAAACCAACAGTTTCTGAATCTTGCGTCCCCATCTTTCCACACTGGGTACATCCGTGAGTTCCATGAACGGTAGCGTGTGAACAGGGTTTTAGACTCTGGAAAAAACAAAGCATAGTGAAACCTTCAGGAAAAAAACATTAGATCGGGTCTCTCGCTCACACACTGCCCAAACTACACTAATGTGTATGTACAAATAGGCGTGAATTCTATGAGATAACAGTCAAGGGGAGTTTTCTGTGGAACATAATGATGAAGAGAGCAGGTCCATATTTTTGGTGAGAGTAGGGGTAAGGAGTGTTTGGGTTCTAGGCAGTGGGAGTCACGCGACCTGCAATCCCCCTAAATCCCTTTCATGTGACTATCAGCTGAGTACCAACATCCGTAATCCCAACTGGAGGAATGAGGGATCTCAGACATTGAGGCACCCTTTTACTCAGCTAGTGTGTGAGAATTGCATTGGGGGATTTTCTTCAAACTTCATCACTCAAAATCACGTCACAATAACATGACTAATGATATTCAAATATCACATTAATATATATGGAAACCTGAATTACATACCTGAGAAAATAGCAAATAAAAAAAAAAAAATTATACAACATGATTTGAAGGAGCAAATGAATTGGCATGTAACATTTCATACTTCATTATAGGTTTCTTTCAAACTGTACAGCATAAAACAAGCAATTATAGATCAATCCATTTATTGTTCAATTACCTGATGACAAGAGACCAAACAAAGAGATACTTAGCCAAGGAGTCACACACACACTTGTGATTGAGGGGAGGCAATAATGTTGATAATGTTACACTGTGACTAATGTGTCACAGTGTTGAAAACCTACGGCATACCCTGTGGCGTTTTAGTACCACAGAATCAAGGAGAATTAACATTATTCTGTACTTTGTTCTCAGGGCAAAATCACCTTAAGTACACTTCATAAAGTGTATCAAAAAGTAAAACAAACATACAGAAATTGTGTTTGATCAAACTTTGGTATATATTAATTGAGATGTACTCACTTGTTGCAGCTGCAGATGTAAAAGCCAAAGCCAGCACCAACAGTGTTAAGGTACTCATCGTGTAGTGGGGTGTCTGTCCTCTTTCTGAGCCCTGTTCCTCGCCCCCAGTCCTAAGCCCCAACTCAACTCCCAGAAAGACTTGAGAAAAGTATTCTGAATCTCTTTATGAGAGTCTTGGATCCATAAACTTTCTTCTCACCTCTGACATCACGAGGAGTCTGCAAACTGGCACCACCCCTTTCGGTAAACTGTTAGCGCAAATAGGTAGTATATGATTTCTGTTCTGCGAAGTAGTGCCCCTGTGTAACACTGATCACCATAGTTGTGTCTACTCTACTGTCTTTATATTGTTATTCTCTTTTTATTACATTTATTACTTTTATTTTTTACATTACATTACATTTATTACTTTATTACATTTATAACAGAAAAGGGGTTCCCAAAAGGTAGAAATAATACAAAGTGATTTAACTGAACACACAAGTGCTGCATTCCTCAATCAGGATAATATAATTTGCAAGTGCATTATTGAAAGATAAAGTTTTTATGTGATGTAAATTAATATAATGTATTGTATGTGATGCGGTTCTTGGGAGAGAGATCATTAGGAACTGTGAGCTAAGCTCGAGCCTATTTTGACATATGATCTTACAACTATGTGTGCATGGGGGTCACAAGATGTGGATGATGGTGTGGATGTGGATGCCAAATCAATAGCATCCTTTTATTTCTCATCCTTTCCTCCTCATCCTGCTCTCTGCCCCAGGCAGTACACTAGGTCTAAGAATTTTTGCTTTCAGCATAATCAAAGCAAGAGATACACCCGTGCTTGCTTCATGAGACTGTGGGTGCCCATTGATGCTCTTAGTAATCCAACGTTTCAGTCACATGAGCACAAGACTGCATTCAAACTAACCAGTGGTTATAGTAAAAATTTAAACCTAAAGTCAAGTTTTCATTTTGTTTTATTGTACATCCAGAAAATATCACAATTGTCAATGGATTGTAGCAATTTCCACAAATGTTTTCTTTTGTCTTGCTTTAGACTGTGTTCTCTCAACAAATTTAATAGTGACATACTGAAGAAAGAAAATCATCCCACACATAGCATCTTCAAATACATCAGGCAGATAATATTCAAGAAGCCTTAAATAGATAGATAGATACTTTATTGATTGAATTCTGAGATACCATTCATACATTACATTTAATAATTTACACGTTATTCCTTCCTATGGCCTGGGGCTGATCACTACCTGTGAACATTGATAACTTTACCAAAACTAGAAACCAGAGAAGCAAGATAGTAATCAGTGGTGTCAAACCAGTATACATCCTGCAGTTACTCTACTAATGATGCACAACATATTTTATAGACTCATACAATATTTGTCTAACATTATATACCCAAGTTTATATAAAATCTTAGCACAGTATGAAAACAATTGTAGCATGTGGGGTGAGATCGAGCATTGGTCAGGAGGAGGAGAGAGGTGGGAACACCCCGTGAGGCGTACCTACACCCACTTAACCCTCTATGTGTCAGTGACCACATAGAGTAAAAAGTATAAAGCTAGACCTCAGTGGTGAAACAAAGTTTTAGTTCACTCTGTAACAGATTAGCTAGAACACAATTATCAGTTATATTCATTTCAAAATTTAAATTATATTTTCAAAATGATGATGATTGATGTTGAATAACAATGTATTAAGTCCTTTGAAGAAAATACCCATGAAGTTATATAAAATCTAGTGTAAGAAAAACTTGACGCATAGAAATGTTGAGCGATTGTATTTTACCAGGAAAGTGGATGTTTTACCATTGAGGTTGTCTTTTTTGTGAGGACGTTCAAGCTGCGCTACATGTGACCTCTCACGTGCCAACAACAGAGTTAATGAGTGAGTAAATCCTTCCTACAGAGCACCTGACTCAACATACCACAAATAGTAAAACATTAAAGCTTCACTCATATCCCACCACTTCATCGCTGACTGCAGCTCGGCACACCTAAACTGCTCATACACGTTGGGGTTATGCCTCTTGAGCTTATGAGAACCCGAAACTGAAACTGTTCAAAATATGAAATGAATGATAAACAGCAAGAAGACACGTGTGATGCTTGTAATTCCAGTAATAATAACTTTGAGTGTTGTGTTGTGTCAAACACGGTCACCTGGGGCAGGGGCTTTTTCTTTTTTTGTATCAAATAAGAAGGTTTTTTTTTAAATTCAAGGATTCGTGGGGCCCTAGGCATTTCAGCCTATAGGGAGTGCCGACCCTGACCTGGGGCGTCCTGATGATTTGACACCTACTGATAACAATATGCATTCAAATTGGGCTTATGGGCTTGGCTGCATGTGATCCCACATTTCCATCACATCTTTCCTGTAACTCTCCTCTGTATAGTATCAAATTAACAGAGTTCCCACTGATCATGGAATATCTGGAATATCACGAAATTTTGTCAGGTGTATTCCAGACAGTGGAAGTCAGGCAATTTGACCAATTCTCTGATGAAACCGAGGAATATCAGGGAATTTTACAAATGGGTCACTTCACATGAATATTCCAGAATAGACTTTACAACTTGTTTCACACATTCTTTGTATTAGATGGTGGTTTTAAGTTATTTTTCCTCCACAGCAAGCCCAACTGTGGTGCAAACCAGACTGTTCACCCTTTTATAACCTTTCCGAGCTGAAAACAATGTAAACCAGGAAGGAATCACATTTTTAGGTCATGGAAGCTCTTAATTATGGAAAGTCATGGAATTTTACATCAGGACCGCAGTGGGAGCCTGCACTCACACTCGCACAACCTTTCCCTTGTCTGACACTAAGCAGAAAAAAGGGAATGCCCAACAGGCCTCAGAGCCAAATGCCTGCTACACTCATAATCACAAAAACAAAAACATTTCAGTAAAACATCAAAAGTCTCATCTGGAAGCCTCAAACACTGTGCTGACCAGCTGGCCCCTGTGTTCACCAGCATCCTTAACCACTGTATGTACATGTTAAGTGTCTGCTTGCTCATCAGTATCATTCCTGCTCCCAAGATGGATAAGGTTACCTGCCTTGGTGGCTTCAGGTCAGTGACCTTTGAAAGCCTGATACGGTCCCACGTCACAGACTTGCTCCACAGCAAACAGTCCCTAATGTTGCTTAATGCTGCCCCCTCAATGGTGGTGGATCTTGGACTTGGATAGAGAGCAATTTGTGCAGCTGGGACCCTAGCTGTCAGGCTCCTAATTTGCGAGTAATAGTGAACCACGGATGTGTGTTTTTTCCCATCCTGTATATCAATGATTGTACCTGCAGCCACCTGTCCACAAAATTGCTCAGGTTTCCAAGCAAGAGCACCTTGGTTTGCCTTATCACCATCATTGTGTGCCACTAACATCCTAGAGCTCAATATTCACTGATGATGTGATATTCAGTGATGACTGACATCCAAAGTAATCTACTTTCTCTTCTGCCCCACCAAGATTAATGACGCAAATGTGAACCCAGCTGAGTCATTTCCTGATAACCACCACCACCAGCACTCTCAAATGGGACAGGAACATTTGCCTAATCTAGAAAGCCCAACTGAGGATACTGAATGTCCCACAATCAATCCTGGTCCATTTTTACAGATCAATAATCCTCACATGGTCTATTCAAGTCTGGTACAGCTTCATCTCCTCCTGTCCAAGGATAAGCTCCACTATGTTGTCTTCACTAAGCAGGTCATTAGCTGACATCTGCCCCCCATGAGGGCAAAAAAGAGCAGAAAGGGTTTCCACTGACACTGCCCACCCAGGCAACATCTGTTCTCTCCACTGGGGGATGGGCCAGAACAGTTTCTTCCCAAGGGCTGTCACCCTGCTAAACCAACCCTCATGGGACTCACCCTCTGCAAGCCCAACCACAACCAGCCTCAAATTGGTGCATTACTGCCACCTTCTGCTCCGGTGTGTGGACCCAATCTAAATTCTCTCCATAAGGCCTGTTTCTTTCATAAAAGAAAATCCTTCAACACGCACAAGATTTATTAACTGCCTCTACAATATTTCTAAAAGTTGAATCCTTACAACCAGCTTCACTCAATTTGTCAGTCATTATCTCCATCTCTCTTTGATATCTTTTGCACCTAATGATGACATGTTTAACCAACTCTTCCTCCTGACAACATTCACATAGTCCTGTTTGCCAAAGTACGTAATGTTTAATTCAATCTTATTCAATCCCAGTCTTATTCTTGCAAAATTGATTTCCTTTCTCCTACTTCCACTGATAGACCTTCCTTCAAATCTCCATCCCATCTCTCCTACCTCAGCCTCTGCTTTACTTGTCTTAATTGATACATTGACTGGTCTTTGTAATAATGCTTACTTGGCCAAGTCATCCACTTCTTCATTTCCTCTCACCCCAACATGCTGGAACCTGCATAACAAATTATTTGATATGAGTGTTGTGTGGCCATCCGCATTTAAACCTCACAAAGAAGAAGAAGGAAGGAAGAAGGGTGTTCTAATTGCGCTCTTTTTTTTAAATTAATGAAGAGATAACATTTCACAGTACAGAAAAACAAAAAGACAAAGGCATGAGGCACAGACCCTACAATACTACCAAGATTACAATACCAACAAATTATATTCAGACAACAAACACACATTTCTTTGCACTCTTGCTTTGGATGCATGAGTGGGAGCTTACAAAACTATTAAAGTAATTTATGAAATTTCTGTATATGCTTCTTTTTTAAATTTTACATTGAAAAATGCTGCTAGCAAAATGATGAAGTTCATCAAAAATTGAGGTTCATATTGGGCTCTAATTGCACTCTGACTTCTTATTAGCGCTTCCGTCGGCACGTAAATCACTTGCGACGTGACTTCTCGTCACGTGACACCTCAGTGTTTCCTGAATGCGTGTTTTTCCTGTCGAGACGTGCCTCGGTCCCTCGAATCGCGCCTAATGCTACAACATTACGGATTTTAGACTTGACGGACAGTTCTTTAATAAACACTTTATTCAATACACAACGTCACCCCTTCTACCAGATGTGATGCATGGGATGTTGTTGGTGGGGTGACAAGAAGAACTAAGTAGTACCACCCGCCTAAGAAACTCGGTGTATGTTGGACAAAAAACGAACGCTTCCAGGCTAACGCGGGAAACGCTGATGGGCTCTGTGCGTTTTTCGGAGGGCAGCGGCGCTAATCCAGTTGCTATGTATAATTTTCGTTGTAGCGTTAGCGAATGACCCAATGCCACTGTGCTTCTTTCGTTCTACCTTGTGCTTGTGGAGACTCAGGGGAAATATTGTGTGTAAGTCGTAGTGTAGTTAGATCGCGTGTGTTTACCAAGAAGTTAAGTTAATCTACATGTCCGTCCGTCCTCTTTTCTGGTTAACGTTTATGTTAACGTAGCTTCGGAGTTGACTTAGTACAACACAAAGGAGTCTGTCCAGCTAATTTACCAACTTAACCTTAACCGGTAGTTTTATCAAATGGAGTCGTTTCAGAAAGTAGAAAAGATAGGCGAGGGGACGTATGGAGTGGTGTACAAAGCAAAGAACAAAACGACCGGAGAGACTGTTGCTCTCAAGAAAATCAGGCTAGACACGTAAGTATTGTTGACCAGCTGGGTACGATGGGGGCTAACGCTAGCCTCGCTAACAGTAAAGTTAGTCCCGTTTCTGTTTTGATTTAACTGTTACATCGTATGTAGGAAACTTGTTAAAAATTGTACTTCAGCTAGGAGTATGGTCAATAATCTCTAATTGGAGTAATGGATTTTCCTCTTTCCAGCCCTTGTGTGCTGGCAAGTGGGTACGTCCTTTAAAATCAAGGATGGCAAAATCAAAGTAAGCTCATAACACAGATTCAGGTTTGCAGGTGCGCAGCTATATTGATACTATGTATTAATGCATCTGTAAAATGAGGCCTCAGGTCAGATGTACTGTGTGTTGATGTGTCTGTCTGGATGCACACAGGCACAGAAATATATGTTGATGCCTTCTCTGTCTGAAAGTTAATTTTATCACACGCCTGAATTAGCCTAATGATAAAGGTAATACACCAACCCGCCATCAGCTTTTAAGCTGTAACCGCGTCTTGATGATACTTCTACACTTAAGTCATATGATTATCTGCATTTAACAACATTCATATCAGGGCAAGAAACTAACTTTTTCATCCACCAGCACAGAGGCTAAAGAATTACCAAATAAACCATCCATTTCACTATTTTACCAACAATATATGATCTATACAATGGAAAAGATCCTGTAGACGATGGCTAGTTACCTGCATGAGTGGCTGATAGAATAGGAAAATGTACCAACTGGCCCAGACAGCTCAGTTGGTAGAGCATGAGACGCTCAGTCTCAGGGTTGTGGGTTCGATCCCCACATAGTGTGTTAGCTATCACCCTTGTAAGTTGCTTTGGATAAAAGCATCTGCTAAATGACTGTAATGTACTAGACATATCGCCAAATGAATCATTAACACTTTATTTGGAATGTTTGTGCACTGCCACCCTACTGCACAATAGGCTACTCTACATTGAGGTTGCTCACACCACTCAGAGTTAAAAACAATTCATAAATGTGTTTCAGTAACTGTTAGTGAACACCTGATTTCCTTTTTGAAACTGTATTGACGCCTCCAAGTCCATTTTTAGCATGATTGTGTGTAATAATTTGATGCTTTGAAAAATGTATTCATCCATCTCTATTTGATGTAACCTGAGTGATGGCCTGTAACATGATGGAAATGGGAAGCTAAATGTGTGAAATAAGGCCCTTACATATCCATGCAAAAACAATATGACCAAATATACATGTTGGAAAACTGCAATATGAGTCTGCAATATGTTCCAAACTTGTCGTGTAACTTGACTTTCAGACTAAGAGGCCAAAACTGGCCTTGGCTTTTGAAGCCTACACAGAAGTGACAGGCGAGACGGTCCCTCTATTGCCCTCTACTGGCTCGTTGCAGAATAACTTTTACAATACATTACTTTACAGTCATTTAGCAGACACTTTTA
>OOFE01028412.1:0-11038 GCA_900323365.1 Monocentris japonica
GCGCTGGGAAGACGGTGGCCGCCGGGGTTCAGCATGGCCGGGACAGAAGAGGGACAGCAGGAGGAGGGCGCTCAAGCAGAGGGTGAAGGTGCGGATCATCGCGTCTGAGAGGAGGGGGGGTCTGAGGGTAAAGGCAGAAAGACAGCTTTAACTTAAGTGATTCAATTTGTCATACTTGTCATATATGGATAACAGAGCACACTGTATTTTTATCTGATTTATTTCATGTTCACTTGACCAGTCAGGTCAATTAAGCAGGAAGGCCAATTAAGAGCTCATTTCCCCGTAATGAGAAAGATCTATCGTCTTAATCTCAGATACATGCTGAGATAAGATGCAGTACTTAAAGATAACTGTTTGGACAAGTGCCATCAGCACAGTGAAACAATAGGTTGCTGTCGCAGAGAGAGGCATGGTTGTTAGGCAGACCGACGGTGACATCCTCTGGCCAGAAAAGCATAAGTAGCCAACAACAGCCCCTTGTCAACTCAATGGGAGAAACGGTCCGGTTGCTCTTAGCTGTTCTGAACTAATCGATAATTTGGAAAAACAAGGATCCTGGCAGTGGTATTGGTTTAAGGTTTTAAGACAGCCTGGGAGATGCAGCGTAACTGTCATGCAGGAGAAGCCAAAACACATAAAGCTAGGAATGTTTTTCACTCATGTCAAACGTAGACATATAATTAGTGATATAAAAGTTAAATTCACGTGAATAAACATGCCCCAAGTATACCAAACCATATTTCACCTCTGCAGACAGAAAGATAGGCAGGCTCTAACTGGAGGTTAACAAGTGCCACAACCAAACAAGAACACACACCAGACAAGTTTTGAGGCACTGGTGTAGACAGCCACTGAGACACTGAGACACTATTGGAGGCCAGAAGGTCACACTGGGTGTCACATAATTGGCATGTATGCAGAATCTGTTTGTATCATGTAATAAATCACTCAGAATTACATCAATAAATAAACAAAAGAGATTGCAGATTGAATCTCACTAAATCGTACTCAGAGTGAGTAAAATGTAGGCCCATATGCATGCAATTTCACCAAAGTGCAATTCAGTGTAAAAATGACAAACTCAAAGATTCAAGAAAACCATAATAAGCACCTCTTCCAAATGTCTGAAATTTGCTTTCATTACCTAATTGAAATCATAGCATCAGCTAAAACCAAGAAGCCAGGAACCAGAGAAGAAAAAAAAACTGCACTTGCATTTCAACCCTTAAACACCTGTTACACATGTACTCTTAGAGGGTAATACTTGTTTACACGTGCATTATAAAAATTACCCCAAAAGTTCCTAACTTGAACATTTTACGTAATTGGTCTGTCTGGTTAAATAAAATAAAATAAAATAAAATAAAAGCCCTTATAAAATAAAATAAAAGGAATAAAAATAAAAGGTAAGGTGAAAGTTCACTCACCTGGCAGGCAGCTAAGGTTTGCAGTCCCGGATGCCACTGGCTAGGGGAGAATGACTGAGCTAAGGAGTGCACTTACTAGATGTTCTCCTTAGTCAATCCTCCCCTCTTCCCTCCTTCTCCCTCCCTCCCTAACTCTCTCCCTCCTTCACTTCATCACTACCCTCTCACTGCTCTCTCGTTCCCTCTAGCTCTTTCTTTCTTTCTTTCATATGGAGGCATTTGACTTTATCATTCAAAATGCTGACATGTACAGTTGGTTTCTTAGATTTTAATTTAATTGTCAATACAGTTTTCCAATACTGTTTGTATAAAGTCTGACAAACTCAAAACAATCTCTCACATCCTCTTAAATGGTCTGTATTATGGAGAAGACATGGGCTCTCCCCTTTGCTGTCCAGTAAGAGAGGATTTGCCACTCAACTTAGCCATTTTTTTTCTTTGTTGACATTTCAATGGCTATGGATGAACATTTTAATCCTTCAGACCATTGAATGAGTTCTGGCTCCTCAGAACAAAGACTGGGCCATCATCTCTCGCAGATAAATGAATCAGAGGTTGAATCTAGTTTCAGCTTTTACAGAAACTAATCCACAGAAAACACCAGACTTGACAATTTCAGGATGTAACATTGTGTAAGTTAGAAATTGTATTAAAATGAATAAACTGAAACAGTTAAAGTGTTAATGTGTTATAAAATCAAAATTTTGGACTGGGCATCTTACACATCTCTTCTCTGATAGGCTACTGATGCTTTTACACAACCTCATCCACAGAGCCTTACACAACAGTGGGGAGGACATGTGTAAATGCAACCAACAGGAAGGACCGGACTCCAGAATAGTTTCAAATGTCAAGTTCCAAGTATCCAAAAGAAGCTCCCTGAACCACAGGGTAGATATTTCCTTGTCGAGATAGCCACAAACCACCACTCTAAAATAGCCTCAGCCTCTTTGCCTCTGGCCCACGGTAGCGATGGTACGTGACTGGTGAGAACATGTAACCATGTTACTACGATCATACCTACCACCATGGAGTAGGAAGGATACAGATTCAACTTATCAATGTAGAACTGAACTCCGACGCTTTCCAGATATAAACAGAAGGAAAATGTGTTTTTATGGCGTTGTAGCATAGACTCAGTTCATTGCTCAGTCTTGATTCGATCTGGGTTTCCTCCAGGTGTCTATTCAAGTTTTGCTACTTGTTTGGAAGCTGTTTATTTATTTTAGGAGTAATTTTGGGTGGATTTATGACAAAATTAGCAGCATGGAATTTTTTTTGGCCACGGGGTGTTGTGCTGAGAAAGTGTATTTCAGTTTTAAAGTAAACTTCAGGGGGTACCATTTTAAGGCAGCGAGGTTTATTCATAGACATGAAAAATTACAATCATGACAGGGGAGGTGTAAAAACACAAACACCCTGCCAAGAGCTTACTCATCTGCAGATTTCCAACTGGTTGAAAAGAAAAACGCCTTATACATATCTGTGTGTACGTGCGCACACACACTCGAGTAAACTTGTAAGCTGTGATTTGAGTTGTTTGTGTGTGCCAGTGATGGTGTGACTGGGTGGTTGAATAGCGGTCCCTCCCTGACTGGTAAACCCTAACAGGAAGAACAGGCCCCCTATTAGAGGGGCCTAATCAGAGGGATCTCCAAGGCCGACAGGGAGAGGAGAAAGAGAGATGGGGGAGGAGGGGGGTGAAATGTGCTATGGAAGGCTATAAGAACGTCACTATCAATTTCAGCGGATCCACACACTGTGGGTGACACCTTTCCATTGTAACTTTCCCCAGTGTTGCATAGTAAATTAATGAAACCATGTGAAAGACAGGTGTCCCACGCGTGTGTGCCAACACTTAACAGCTCAGTGGGTGTGTGCTAGTGAGAGTGCATTAGAGGGCTCTCTGAGGGCCCATAGGGCTGAGCATCTGAGTGTAGCAGCTCTCTGTGGCAGAGCGCTCTCTTTCTCCACCTCTCTAATTACGCAGACCAAGCCGGCTCTGCCCTTACCCACAATCTGTGGAGGCATGAAATAAATACATGCTCTCCAACAATAAACAAGTGCCTTTTCAAATGACAGCACCTCCTCATTCTCACCCCCACTGCCTTCTCCCCAGGCTTTCACAAGCCATTTTGAAATGCTCTCACTTTCATGCAGCCTAGCAGGCGCACGTACTGGGCACATATATATTTGCTGTAAACATGCTGAACAAGTAACAACAGCCTCTCAACGGGCAGAGAGGAGAAGATCTAACATCAAGGCCATCTTTGCCTTCAGCCCAAGACGGGCTATTTTCTATAGTGTAAAATAAAACAAATGGGCTAACAATTTAAACTGATAGCAGTGCTTAGTTTGTATTGTTTATCCCCCACACACCTCAAATTCAGAGATTGTATGACACTAGCCACTGTATCACTAAAAGTTCCCGCAAAGGCACTAACACTAAAGACAGGCATCTTTCTTGGAGCCATTGCAGCCTCTTGCTCCCTCACCCCTCCACTTATGCATGGATGTGCATGCACACCCGCATCTGCAGGTGGCACTGAGCCTCCATTGCCCTCTCGTCAAAATGCCTTCTCTGTCACAGTAGCTGCTTTTCCCACACATTCTCAATGCAGTTTAGTCACATCTCCCTCTCCCACTGGTTTGCGTGGTAACAGATTCCTTATTGCCTTCATGCTGGCCACACAACTGTCTCCTACCAGTGATGACAGGGTTACCATATGCCCCACGTCAGCCCAGCCTGCTTTGATTAACCTCTTCAATCAGAGAAAGTATAAAGAGCACCAGGAGTGACTTAAAGCAAATTCCCAATGCTTTTTTTCCAGAGATCAAAATAGATGAATGTATATGCATTGTAAAGGCCTTTCAAATTGATGCCCGATTTCAGTTGGAAACAGATACAACACTGCCGCCTTGTGGAAGGCAGCACAATCACATACCCTTTCCAGAAATTATGTCTACAACAAAATATCAGAAGAATAAATGCAAACATCTGTTATATTTCTGCCTGATTGTTGTTATAACACATTTGTGGTCAGTATGGTAAAAGACAAAGAGATTGGATAGTTCAAATAAATTTATTAAATATAAAAGACTCTTTGCAGTGCAGTATAGATAACTGAACAGACAAAAAATTTGGTAGATTAAGGAGAAAAAATGCAGTGCTCAAGTTAAACCAGTGGGGGTGCACTGGTTTAACTTTAACTGGTTTAATAATTTAAAACTTTTTTACTAAAAATGGCAGGCCAAATGGTTAGAATTAAACCCAGAGAAATCTTGTGTCTCATCTTTAAATCAAAAGATGTTTTGGTACATAAAGAATAAAATCAAACACATTTTGCAAGTCTTAAGAATTGTCTATGAATTGTAACACATTGTGAAACGGTTTGTCTCTTCAACAAGTGCTGTCCTGCAGTTTGGTGTTCAGTTCCCTTTTCACAAGTTTTGGCCACAAAACAGAAAGAGGAAAATGAACAATGGAAAAGCAGAACTGCAGCATGTGACAGTGTTTTCACTAAATCCTTAAGACAGCAAAAGGGTCTCTCTCAAAAATGCTTAAGTCAGCCTCTGGTATAAGTCAGACGTAAAGATAGCATGACAAGAGCCTTGTAAAAATGAAGGGGTCTCTTCGTTAACCAACCATAATGTGAAAAGAAAAAAAGTCAAAAACTGAATACAACTTTCAAGGTACAGAGTAAATAAAACAAACAAAAAAAAACCCAGTATAAATAGGAAAATAAATACCTCCACTATGCTGTGCATAGTTTTAGAATGTAGTGTGGACTTAAATAAGGTGTCATAACCCTTATTCTTTTCTATTGGAAAGACAGACGCATGCCAAAAGGGTCTTAATGCAAAACCTAGTGTTCAAAACCATGTGAAACAACAAAATTGTTTTCAGTGCAGGTAAGGAGCAGTTAGTTGAAGCATTCTTTGGTTCAGTGAAATACTGATGTGGAGGCCCTAGGGTCAAAAACACTGCTTTAGTACAAAAGTTAGGTAAATCATGTCAAATACATGCTCATGACCATGTGTGTACATGTTTGAGCATTTCTTTTTATAAGGCTTCATCCTGCAGAATGGGCTGCCATATCAATGAGATCTTTTAGAGGTTCATTGACCATGTCTGTCAGTACAACAGGGGACTGGGACAACACCCTACAAAAAGAGCATACGACATCAAGAGCTGGTTCTTGTGTGTGTGTGTGTGTAAAACAGAACTGACAACCAAGTTGACACTTCTTTTTGGATTGACAGAAAGTACTGTGATGTCCTGCAATGCACAAGATGTTCCAATAAAGCGTAATGATAGCTTTGATTCTGCTGCATGAGGCAACATTCAACGATTCATGCTCCTTCTCAATATACTCCCCTATAAGCCACAGTACAGGGAAGGGAAGTTCACAGAGAGCAATGCAGAAGAAAGTAGATATGGTCAGGAGAGAAACTGATTCCCCGTTTTCTTTTAATCAAAGTCATCTAAACAGCACTCCAATCTCTGAAAGTCATAAAGGATGTCTTGTGTATCTGCTGTGTAATGACCACTGAATAGACAAGGAGTGCGCGTATTCAATGTTTCAACAAAAGGACAGCCGACAAGTACATGAATATGTCTTGGATTTGGGAGGAACTGAAATGTCAAGTAAGTTTGTTAGGTAAGTCTGTTGGGTAAATCTATTGGGTAAGTCTTTGGTCTGGTGGGCGGTCTGCTGATATTGGCAGAGGAAGAAAGAGTGGGATGTAGGCTGAGATGAGAGCCCCAGTCTCAGCCACAAACCAAAGACAGCAGTGGCTGGCTGTGGTCTAGCCTAGCCCGGGGTTTCACAGATCTTGAGGACCCAATGTAGATGGTGGCTGTTCCATTCTGATTACTGTCATCCCACAAAGATTTGTCAACCAGTAAAAGACATGTCATCTTAAACTGGGACAAATCAGGTGGCACAATCAACAAGTTCAACTACTGGTATACTGTGCCTACCTTTTGAAACAGGTACACTAATATGTTTACTTTATTGAGTCATCATTGTTATGAGAGGGTCCCCAAGATTATCACTGAAAAGCCTTGGCCTGGAAAATCCACATCAAACTCTTTCCTAACTGCTGTCCAGAACAGAGCCTTAACTATTTCAATAATGGGCCAGGCCAGTTTCCCTTCCTCCTTGATGGAGGGGAAATCCAATAGTGACAAGGCAATGGTCGCAGGCCTGTGAAGTTAGGTTGTATCCCTTAGAGCCTGAGTACTGGCTGTGGTCCTTGTTTGACTCTTCTGGTCCATTCCACCAGACTAAATGTTTTTAGCCCAGAAAACCTGGTCCATTCAGTACAGGTTCCCTTGGCTCAGTCTGTGCATCCCAGTTTCCTGCACACCTCTGAGGCAGAGAGGAAACTGACCTCAAGGCTGCCAGGGCTTCCTGTCCTTGCCTTTCTGATCAGGAATGTGTTTGTAGCGACACTTGTCCCCAAAATGGCAGCCAGTGGTTCTCCAGAAGTAACACTCATCTCCATTGACTGGGCCACGCCGTCTGAGTCTGGGCAGAAAGGAAGATTACAAGCACACTGCGTAAAGACCCAGTAAAAACATATCATTGCCTTAAGTATGAGTAAAGAAAGTAACAAACTGCAGCCCTACATTATGACTTGGTGGTTTCTGTACCCTGGGGTGTCTATAGCAAGGCCTGCTCCTTACCCAGCAGCTGCCCCTGCCTGCTGTGTGACAGGAAGGCTGGTCTTAAGTGGAATGGGAAGGACCCTCTGGGTCCGACGGTCAGGATAGCGCACTACTAAACGCGTGTTCTCAATACTATAACCCTGTTAGGGGAAACACACATGCAATACAAAAACTCCATAAATATGTTCTTTAAAAACAACAGGGTGAGAATGAGGGAGGGGAACCAAGCTGGCACTCACATTGAGTTTCTCCATGGCGCGAGCTGCCATGTTAGCATTCTTGAAGTTGACAAAGGCACAGAATCTCTCATGCAGCACACGGATACTGTCTATCTCGCCATACCTGCAATACAAAGCAAACAACTTATCAATAGACAGGTCAAAGACCATCATGTTAAAGATTAGATTTCTAAGTTTCTGTGCAAAGGGGTAAAAAAAAAAAAAAAACTGTTTGCTGAAATGTTCACTCAGTTAGTGAATTCTTGGAAAGTGGTGTTTATATGGACTGTGATTTGGGTTCATTCAATTACGTTGGCATTAACAAATAGTTCACTGGAATACGCTCATACGTTTTAAAAAGGTCCCATAGATGTTTCTCAGTCAGCTCAGTTGTCACATTTCCCACCCATAGAGATGGACAAGGGCTTCTGATGGAAAAAGAGAGAAAGAGCTAGAAAACAATCTAATCTCATCAAATTTCTAATTCCCTGAAGAACAGTAAATGTGTGACATCCATAAAAACACAAATGCACACCACCCCTCCTGACCCCAACTTTCATTGGACAAACACCAAAGGCCAATGGTCACCTACCCCGGTTGCACCACTGAGGAATCTTGGCTCCCAGCTGCAAAGAGATAAAGCATGTATGCGCATGGCATTGTATGAGAAGCAAAACAAAAAAGCTCCATTGGTTCAATATGCAGAAATAAATTCCTTGCCACAGAGGATTTAGTGTGTATATACAGTATATAGCCTGTTCTATACATTACTGCTCCCCAGTGTTACAAAGAGGAAATGCAGGTCCTTCTGATCTCTTATAAAACCTGTACACGTTCTTACCCCGGGCAACATCTGGACAAGAGGCCAGAACAGCCTGTACGGTAGAGAATTTCTCCAGCAGTAGGACACTTTGCATTTCTTCAAAACCAAGCTCCTGAGGAAAGAAAAAATTAACAGGCATAAAGACGGAGTCAGAGGAGTGAAGCTTTGAGAGTCAAACTAAGCACAATGTTGCTGAATGAAGGAATGAAGACAAAAGAGAGGAAGCTATGATTATTGTTATCCACACCTTACAGGAAACCTTTTTGTCACTTTCTTTGTGAGTGACGTGTTTACCATTAATTGTAGCACTTTGCAATTAAAGAGATCGTTGACAGCCTCCTCACAGTCTTTGTCCAGCTTCAATACCTGCTCCATGGCCTTCTCTGCCTCGCTGTACTTCTACAACACACATACATCCACACACATACAGCTAATAAGAGGTCTTAAATTCCATACTCACCACTGAGGCCAAAGTGTGAGGTTATTCCATCCACCAGTGGGTATTACTTTTATGTAATGCTGTAAATACTATGATTATTATGGTCTGTTCCCACCTTCATGCCCATGAGAGCACTGCCCTTGCGGAAGTGTCCTTTGGGCCAGTCTGGGGCGAGCTGAATAGAGCGCTCCGCGTCTGCCAGTGCCTGAGGGTACTGCTCCAAGCAGATAAAGCAATAGGAACGATTCCCAAAGAATCTAAAAAAATAGATAAAATAAATAAATAAAAGTTACACATGTCAAAGCTGCCCTATTCTCAGAGTCGATACGGTAATATTAAATTCAGACTTGTGATTTGTGTCTCATAAGCAAGTCATGATGACAGATGATGTACCTGTAATCCTTCGGATCATATCTGATGGCTTCTGTAAACATACTGACTGCTTGAGAGTACTGCCCCTCTTGCACCAGCTTTATCCCTTTTTCTGCAAGACAAAAATGCTTGTGAATAATATTCTCTGGTGAGCAGGTAGCCCGGGGGCTCAACTGACCACAGTGTCTGCTGACATGTTTGTGCAAAGGAGAGTGAGAGTTAGCCTGTAATCAATCATTCCTCTAGAAGTTTGTGTCCATTTTAAGAAAATAACTTAACTCTTGCACACCCATATGCACACCTTACCTGTCAGTGAGGTGCTTTTCTTAATCCCAGTGTCAGATCCATTTGTCTGTAAGAAAATCATTATCTTCATCAGCTCATATTCACAGCCATGATACTGTATTTGATCATCAAGAGCTTTCTCGATATTAGTTGCTCTGACTTCAGGATGCTTCCACTGGCTTGGTTTGCCTTTTCAGGTCAAATGCATTTGTATGAATAAATGCACTACTGACAAATGAATCAAAGTGTATAGTTCAAAAATGTAGGAGCACTAAAGAACAGATGTAGCATTTTGCAGAACCTGCTGAAAAGTTTCTGGGTTATGCATCTATCTACTTGCTTTTGCTAGAGACAAATGACATAAGAATCTGACATATTTCCACAAGTAATTCATTAGCCTTATGTAATGAAAGACACAGGCGACCAAGCTCTAAGCTTCAGCCTCCAGTTGAGCTAAAGTAGGTCAACATGCACAAACATTCCAACAACTGTTTCAAATGCTTTCACAGTCCAGAGTCCACTTTTCCTTATATCAGACTTTGGACCTGCCAGAGCAGCCAACACTGCTGCCACAAGAACAACAAAGGATGGTTCTGACTGATGGATCACCATAAGCTTTTGCTATACGTACTGATCTCACAATATCTATCAGCATCCATTCACCTCTCTCCTGGCCTCATTCTCCTTGTTTTCTTTGGACTTGCGACTTGAGCCTTTGGGTTTGATATGGCTAGCAGCATTAGCAAAGAAGGCACTGCTCACATCCCACTCTGGCTCCTGGGGGACACAGGAAGACAGACAGTAGTATCCATTACAGCTGTGGTTTTCAACCACGTGTCATTGAGGCCTACAAATACGCAGGTTGTGATTCCAACCAATCACAACACCAGCTGATTTTACAGAGTAGCACACTTTCAACTAAAGAAGGGGATATTAATCAGTGAAACCGGCTGCTGTTGTATTTGTTTGGAATGAAAACCTGCATACTCGCGGGCCTCGACGGCATACGCAAAACTACTGCAATAGATAAACAAAGACATAACACTAGTCAGGGCCAGTCTCTGTCCTGGATTTTCTCTTCTCTTGCTCCTACCTCCTCACTGGGACTGGCTTTGGTCTTCTGAAGCCCTTTGATCCCTGAAGGAGCCATGGCTGGGGCAGTGGCATACTTGTGAAAGATGTCTGGTTTCTCCACATTTTTTTCCTCTTTTTGCACTTCCTTCTCCTCTTCACCACCAACTTCTGCTTCTGACTCGCTCTCATCCAATTCAGACTCAGCACCACCATCCTCATCTTCATCATCCTAATGTGGAAGACCATATAAAACATTCAGCTATTCAGAGCAAAAGCAGAAGCAAAGGAAAGTACTACAGTAAGTTCCCAAACTGCCTTGATGTGCGATTATTTGTTTGCTTGTTACCTGTTCAGCAGTCTCACTCTGCTTAACCTGCTCCTGTTGCTTACGTTTCCGACGGCGCTGAAACAGATTCAGTATTTCAGTAGAAGTACAGAAAGACTTCACACATCACACACAGCATAATACACTTCACTCATTAAAGATGCAATATGTAAGATTATGGCAAATGACAAACCAGTTTCTGTTGGATAGCGAACTCATCTGCTTTGAAAAAATCTGACTTTATTATTTGCATCAATTACAGGCCTTCGCCAGCTGTGCCAGAGGCTAATAAAAGTCATAGATTACTTGACGCCCCAGTAAGTATATTTCCTGGATGCTTGAAGTTGTGAAAAGCTATGACGGCACCGGTGTAGGGGTGTGTGCTCACCTTCCTCTTG
>OOFE01028415.1:0-10455 GCA_900323365.1 Monocentris japonica
GCTATAACACTATATTAGACCTGACTCTAGCCCACCACGGGAATACAGGGTCCAAAAAAGGTCAAAGGTATTCAACTGGTCAGGAAGAGGGGAAAAAGACATATAAAGTCTTTTTCAAAAATCCTGGCATGAATTTTTAATGGCTGACTGTTTACATGAGCCAGGGTAACCTGAGCTGCATGGTCTTAATTTTTTCTTCTTCTTTTTTCAACAGGCTTTGCTCTTCGCACCAAGGCAAAGCCTTCATGAATACCATTCCAGCTGTACAATTTGCCTACTTTACCGCCGCATTCAGTTCAGCCATCTTGACAAAAATAACCATTATATTTCATCCTCAGTTTAGAAGCCGCGGACAAGAGCCATGCCTCCTCCTGCTATGCCTGGCTATTAAAAAATGAAGAAGGGATACAAAATACAAAGATGTCAATGGAAAAAAAAAAGTCCACAGAGGTAAAAGCTATACAGACGAAAAACATATTTTGCCACAGCACATTAACAACGATCACAGAGTCGGGGGAAGTTGGGGAGAGAAAAAGAGAAAGGAGTGGTGTGCTGTGCAGTGGCTGGTTTCTCTGTTCTCAGCAGTGAGGGCGTATGAAGCCATTACCATGCTGGCGTCTCAGCCATTGCCAGCAGGTGATACCGGCCAGGTGAAGAGAGAGGGAGACAAGAAGCACTAAGGGGGCGGGGGGGTTAAAAGCAAAAACAAGCCTTTCTTCTACACCGCTAAATATTTATTGTTTAAAAAAAGACTGCATTCAGCATCTTTGATGTGCTTCTCAGTTCAACCTGAACCGCCAGGTCTTTGAAGCTAGCAGAACAAAGCCGGGCTAGATGAAGCGTTGGAAGTGTCATCAAGAAAAGGAAAAAAAAAAAGATCCACATGCTTCACTCACGTTTGTTTGCAGGCCCTTTTGCTTCGCTTTACTTATTTTAAGGCCTGCGTTTCCAATGGCAAACACAACCACAGCCAAGCTTTTAGCACAGATCATCTAAGCATGCAGGCTGTCTGACATGCCACAAAAATCCTTACTTCTACTTTGGTACTTATACCTGTTACTTGACAGCGAGGATTTACCAATATTACTTAATATTACCAATATTACTTAAAGGTGTTATATCACCCCTAAAATTTCAATAGTTTGGTTTAAAAGTGTTCTCACATATTAGAAACATGCAATTTCACATAAAAATGATGAAACATAGGATGACACTGGAATAGAAATATGAGCGAATCATCTCAAATGCTCTGTTTATTTCCTTCCTCACTCCCTGTATCACATTCACTGGATATTAATTTTACAGGGCAAAGAGTCCATAGTCTTTTGAATGTTATAGACTACGTAAGCCATGTGTTGTGAGTTACAAGTTTTGAAAAACAATGCTTTAATCAAAATAACTTTAAAACAACTAATCCCCACTTAAGCTGGTCAGCTGAATCCACATGGTGGCCCAGGAAAAATAAATCCACTCGCAAAGAATGTAGATGCAGACAACAATTGGACACAGATGTGAGTGGAATTAGGCACAGTTTACTAAATGCTACACTTCACTTGTGTCTCTATACGTGGCCGAAGGAATGAAGGCTGCCAACAAATGCAACATTGATTACCTTTTTCACAATTTTTCATTCATACAAAATTGGGTACTTTGAATAAAGACAACTGCTGCACAACAGTTTTGCTCAAATGAATGGAGCCTGATAAATTACACAGCGGAGTACTTTTGAACAATGAACTCATGTTGCTCAGAGAAATATTTTATTTTATGAAATCTCTATTGTTATTTTATAATTATATTAATACATTTGCATTGGGAAACATAATAATAATCAACTTTTCATTCTAAAAATCTAAACTAAAACATGTTTAGAAAAAAATAATACAGATACTGCTATATATTTTTTATATTATATATACATTTATTTTCACTGCTGAAATGGGATTTTGAAAGCGTTCTAGTGCAGCACACAAATGAGACAAACTATAGAAGCACCCAGAGCTTCACACACAATTTAAAATGTTGTACTTGTCTGTAATTAAAAGTGCAATTCTTAACAGATGTGGTGTTTGTTGATGTGCAATTTGTCCCTCTCATTTTGTTCAATCTGACATTGTGCTCCGGCAATTCACTCAATAGCTACATTAATCTGTTAATACTGTGCTCTTCAACCCTCAAAATTATTTCCAGAAGGCCAGTTCGCCTTTGAGGGCCCATCAAACAAGATTTAAGGTAGACATTTTATCACACCCTGCCTACCACCGTGACCACCACAGAACGACAAAGGCTTAACACCGCAAAGATGAAAGTAAGGCCAAAGAAATTCTTTAATTATATTTTGATTATATTGTAATTCTCCCAAATCTTACAGAATAATCAATTATGTTCAATTAAAACCTAAAGGAGGAAAAACAATGGAAATTCTAGCAGTGCGCGTGTCGCATTAAGGTTGCAGAAGAAAAAAAAGGCTTTTGTAATCTGACAAGTAAAAAAAATCAAAAATAATCTGTATAGAGGCACATTGGCACAATACAAATATCCTATTGGATACAATTTCTATTTAGACTTACAACTCAGCGGCTTCCTTATTGTCCTACTCAACGTAAACACATTGCCATTTACAAACAAACGCACAAGTGGGTATTAGTGATAGAGGACCTGTACTGGCAATCAACAGAGATCTTTAAAGCTCATTTCCTGCTCTTTCAGCCACATATTCCAGATCCAAACAGTGGCGTGTTAA
Organism: Monocentris japonica; assembly: GCA_900323365.1. Classification (NCBI taxonomy): domain Eukaryota; kingdom Metazoa; phylum Chordata; class Actinopteri; order Trachichthyiformes; family Monocentridae; genus Monocentris; species Monocentris japonica. The sequence continues at coordinate 2,744 of OOFE01028415.1, forward strand.
CAAAATAACACCCCACAGTATTTAGTAAACAACCCCAGCCCACTAATCGCCCAGTTTGGGCTACTTAAGAGGAGGGCCTCTATTTCCTTCTTTCTCTCTTTCCCTCTCTCTCTTCCTCGCAAACAGCCGAGTGAGGCTATATCAATTAGCCCTCTGTGTCTTTCACCGTTTGTAATGTCCACTCTGAGAGAGGAGGACGAGGGCTCTGCCGAGTAGACACATCCATACGGAAGGCATCAGGCCTTGGGCAAACAATGCCTCCGTCACCGCCGACCACTCCTGCTTCCACACTCTGCTCTGCTGCGCAGGCATACACATGGAGCTACGCAGCCAGGCAGATGGACCCTGATCTCTCCCTGTGTACGCCTTATTAAAGCAAATACACAGGGTAAACAGTCCAAATCAGTCCACTCATTATCTGTTAATTGGATAAATAGGGTTATTGTGTGAGTGAATGGTTGCAGCAGGCGGTCACACACACTGTCATGTTTGTCTACACAGAGCGGAGGCCACTCTGCAAGCAGTCTGGCTCATTTATTGCATCCTAACCTCCCTATTTCCTTCTCTTTTATCTTCTAACACACACCTTTCTGAAGACTGAAAAAAGGCAGTCATTTGAAAATGACAGGAATCAGACGATGAAAAACACACAGAAACACACACACAATAATTCCCCTGACTCATGATGTCAGCCGGCAGTGATCACACACAGAACATTAAACCAGAACATCCTTTAATTAGAGCGCCTAGTGATTACGGCAAGCCGCTGATCTTCACTACATGTCCAGTACTGGCAGGGTAGAGTAGAGAAGCAGCAGGGCTCGGCGTTGGGCCTGCTGTCTTGGGGAGACGCTGAGACCCTCTCAGGTCTCCTCACAGCATTCCTGGCCTCAGCAGATGGCATTAGATGTCAACTGCTTTAACTGGGTTGGTTTTGTTTGTTCTGCCAGTCGAAAAGGGACTCCTGCAGGGACCAGCATGTTTTGCTTGCCTGATCAAAAATGAAAACTGGCCCGAGCACAAGAGGATCCCATGCTTCTGAAGGATATATTTTACAACTGTGAAATTATTCCCTAACAGGCTTGAAACGGGCTTTCTTTCTGGTATAGAAAAAGGTTTGTGATTTTATAAAGAGGAGGAATTTTTTTTAAAAGTTCTTGTTTTTAGATATCAGTGATCATTTAAAACAAATGGCATTTATAATTACGGAGGAAGATATCTGGAGACAAATTGGATTGTTGAAGTCTAAATCTATGAGACATATTACAAGGACGCGCAATATGTATGTTAGTAATCAGAAAAAAGGTGACTAATTTTATTTAAACACACTCATGAATTAAATTTCTAAAATGATAATTTTGCTTTGTCAAGATATGTAAGGAATATTTACTTTCACATTCAACCTGAGCGACTATTTTTAAAGCTATTTATCTCTCATCATCAACGAATTACAGTTGTCATGTGAGTATTAAAATTGGCCCCATTATAGTACTTTTTTCTGAATAACTGCAGCATAACAATAGTAATGTTGTCGAAAAGAAGAAGCTGCAGTCGGGACTATTTGAAAGCATAAAAATGACAAGATTAGTCCTGAAGATTAATTCGGTATCCTTACCTGGTTTTAAATTGGGAACTCGCTGACTTAAATTAAATGCTGACACAAATGTACAAAGCATCACACCGACATATTTACGCATGACACGATTCTCTACTCATGTATCATAATAATGACAGTGAGGCAAAATCACAGAAATAGTTGAAAATTGAAAAGCAGTTCGTAAACCAACATACCCAAAGTCATGTAGTAGTCAAAGTCATACTCACTACAATTATGGTTGAATCCCCGTGCGTTTGCGTTTATCCCTTCTTATATTTTCTGCTTCTTTTTTTTTCAAATCTTCTACAGGGAGATCATTCAGTCCAGCAGCAGCAAACTTTCTAAAACAGTTCTTTAGGTGTTGGTGGAATCTGTAACACAACAAATGAAGCCTACAAGACGACTTTTTTCTTTTTCATTTTAGGTGTTGGAACCCATGGAGCCCCGCGCGGTATCTCAGGAGACCAAGTCCTAGTGAGAAAGAGAGTTGTCCGATTACTGCTTCAGGCAGTGACTAGTGAGTGTCTGAGCAAGAGGGAAAAAAAGAGAGAGCGAGAGAGCGAGAGAGCGAGAGAGCAAGAGAGGGAGGGAGAAAGGCAGTGAATGAGGGAGGGAGAGGGAGGTTGCTGCCGTTTGAAAAAGCAGAAAGTTGCTTGGTGCTCTCTCACAGGAAGACTTTGGGTCTGGAGGAGGCACGGGGGAGTTGAGCCTCACACCAGCTTCCCATATGTCATTCACTCCCAGCTTTAAGCAATAGACCCCTCTCCAGATTGTATCAGTGAGACTAAGACAATGAAATGGCAGATCCCTCCACCGGCCCGCCTGTCCTCTGGAACACCAGGCTCAGCTCACACACCCCGAGGGCCCTCAGTTTTCTTCTCTCCCCCTTCTCTCTTATTTTTGTTATGTTTTTTTTTCTTTTCACCACAAACCACATTTTTTTGCTCTCTCTCGTGAGTCTTGGGTCACTGCAGGATTTCTCTCTGCCATAGAAGGACTTAAGCGGGTAAACAAGGGTTTAGGTCATTAGCTTGGATGATGGGGAACTGGGGTGTTTATCAGTGGCGGAGCGGCTCAGCTCTGTCCGTCCCCACAGCAGTCTAGTGGAAGTCCTCCATCAACACATACACACCACGTCTGTGTGCAAGGTAATGACTGCCTTCTGTCTGCTCCAGGTTATTATTTCAACTGCTCAATACTGCTACACAAGGCCATGCTGCTACTGATGAGCTTAGACTGGTCAACATCTATCATGCTTGGAGCTGAGACTTGTACAGCATTTGTTTCAATGCGCCACAGCATTTTTTTTTTCTCTCCAAACTGACAAAGATATCAGTACTGTTTTATGAATGGTTGCAACTGCAACGGAGCATTTCTTAAAATTTGTTTAATTACATATAATAAAAGTGGGTGAAATCTAACTGTAACACTGAAAAATGATAACCAAGAATGAGGAAATCATGCATTAACTTCGGTAAAGAGGTGGTGAGAGAAAAATAACACCCACAGCTAGAAGAATAGAGTAGTGTGTTAGCGGTTGGTCTATGCATGTATGCTATGTCTCTGTTACCTACTAACCCTAACCCTTACCTACCTAATGCTAACAAGTGTCATTCAAAGCACACATTCATGTCTCTTGTTATTTTTATTGTGTAGTGTTTCACTCAAAACAGAACTATTCAATTTGCCGGTTTCTACTGTGGAATGATCACAACCCATACAGAGAGCAGGTCAGCACCACCCAACCTCTGTAGCAGTAGTCAACAAGGAGCTGACAGAAATAGATCCAAGAAGCATCCGTCCTGATTTAAACACACTGTGGTAATGATGTGGATGCACCGTAAATACAAGCTCTCGCTCCTTTTCCAAACCCACTGCCTACAGGTAAATCCACAGGCTCACGTTTCAGAATCCGAGCATGAAATATATTGCATATCGAAAAAGGTTCTTGATAACTCAGTCGACTAATGCTCGGGGACTCTCAGGTAACTATTTCTAATAGCGGAGGGGTACACATGCCAATTGAGTTATTGCATTTACTCTGTCGCTCTCTATTTCAATGAGCAGCTGTATAAAATTAGCTTGCAATGTAATTTTGCAAGTGAGTTATTTTCAAATTGCACAGTATAATTATCCAGAGCTGTTTATGTCTCAACGGCTAAACTCATATTTTCCTTGTACTCAACTACTGCTTGCTTTGCTGTATGGCATGTTTTGAATGAAGGCTCCAATCAACCTAGAAGTTTTACTAGAGATGTTTGGTGATCACTTATTTTTTCATGTTCCACAGTATTAAATGAAGAGTTGTTAAATTCAAACAATGTAATGTAAAAGGTGGGTTAAAGTTAAAACATATGATGAGAAGCCTGTTTTAGAATGATACATGTGGATTAATACACGATTTCCATGGGTATGTTCTGAAACACAACACATGCTTTAAGCACTTTTTCATTAACTTTAAGTAAGAAACATAGTGAGTAAAAGTAAATGTCAGTTGATGCATGAATTAGAACAATAAAATAATCTAGTCTGCAACTATAAAAACCCAGACTAAAAGAACCTTCTGCATCTGCCAAATGGAAGCTTAACAAAAGATGCACTGATACTGTTCAACTGACATCAGCGCTAAAACGCCACTTGCCAAAAACTATATCAAGCAAGAAATTTGAGAAGTGAGCTAAGATTAAATGTGAAGCCGTTCTTTATTAAGGATTATCTTGATGGGACTCAATGGTCTTCATGTGGGGTTGCAGGGATGCCTGCCTGCAATTTAGAGTGAAGAGAGATCTGCACTGTCCTGCACTGCCAACAGGTTATCCACTCAGCTTCTCATACACATGAAAATAGACTCACTTCCAAACGGCTGAATCTGCTTTCAAGATAAGGAATGGAGGGTTAATGTACATCTAAGTGGAAACCTAGCACTTGGAACGTTTTAGATCTTAAACTCTGAGCTACGTGGTGATTTTTTTTCCCCCTCCATTCTCCCACAAAGGAGAACATCTAGGTAAAGTGAGTTTACATAGCTTGACAAAGAATACACAAACAGTGCGAAGGGAGCAGGAATGGTGTGACACGGGATCAAATCGTACAGATGAAACGACATGCTCACACCCTGGTGACACACATGTAATATTTTCATATGCATCTGCTGCAAATTTGTTTGGGTAGAGCTACTACAGTGTTTACACAATGTCACACGTTGGAGGGGGATCAAGTTCCTTTTCTGACATAAGTCTCAGCAGAGCATTACACCCAAAACCTTCCCCCAAGAAGGGAAATCTGAACTTGGGATAACTTTGGATAAAATAACAGCTTTTATATATTTATACAAGCATTACCAGGTGAAGTGTTCACCTATTGACTAAGGAGAAAATAAAAGCCTCTTAACCACACAACTTTCTCTCCTGTTCTGACACATGTGGGACATAAAGGTTGCTGGATGGCAATTTGTCAAAGAGCTCTGCAACTGGTAGGTACTGGATGTGAATGAGAGAGTCCCCTCTCTCATTCAATGTGCACAGTTTCCTGTTCAAAATGACTGAGCCTCAGAGAGTGACATAGCCTGGGTAAAGCAAAACAGCACTATACACAATACTATACCTGTAAACTTACAAAGCAACAATATGAGTAAAAGCAAATCAAGGCAAACAACCAACATTGCTTTGAGGACCTTTAGTTTAGTCTCTCTCTATGCAGCAGTCAGGCGTCTACAATATAACATTAACCCATCTATCTAGTGGGCTTTCATTAAACTCTGGAGAAAATCTTTGATGATGACAGGGTGTCACCACAAAAAAAGATTCTGACAGTGCAGACAGATAATTTTGAAGTCCCTCAAGGTAAATTAGTAGCAAGTCAAGTGCTTTCAAGTGGTGAATGAAAGTTGCGAGTGAAGCCTGAATTCCTCATAAACAAACATCAGGTCGGTCCGCCTGGCAGAGGAACGGTGATAAAAGTAAACACAGCGCATACCTCTACATGAAAATACATTGGAGTTTTCCTCTGCAGAAAGCACAGAACAAAGGAAATGGTTAACCTCAATGGACTTCGCAAACTTAAATTAACAGCGTGACCTTATTGTTGCAGCCATCTTGGTTTCAAGCAAAACAAAGAGAACATGTTTTGAATTAAGTGAAAAACCCATTTGTCCAACGAATCAAATAAAACATACCGAGCATACTTCAGCTCAGTACAGACAACAGACTGTTGGCAAAATTCATTTATACAAAGGTATTCTGTATTTGATGTCTCTGTTGCTGAAAAACACAGCGTATGCTAACTGTGTTTTAGTTAAAAGTGCACTCCGTGGTCACATTTATCCATGAATGTACCATGAGTGAAAGCTTGTACTTTATGAGTAGTGAGGCACACCTGGGGAAGGTCTATGAGGACTCCGAAATCCTCAGACAGACACTTTATCGCTCTCCCTTGGCCCCAAAAAAGCCAAACAAGCACACTTTAGAGACCTATTACTCAGAATGAGACATCACTATGGCTGGGAGTATCACCAAGGGCATTACACTTCGAAAATATAGCTAAAAGATGAACAGAATCAATACATGAAATGTGGAGGCGGCTCAATAAGTCATATGAATAAGATTTGTTTCATATATGTTTTCCTTTGATTCAGACTGTAGTCATCAATGTGATCAAATCTTATTCTTAAATATACATTATGATTATCAATAAAATCATGTGTTTTTGACATAACATGAATTTTGTACAAATTCATTTGGCTTACAATGAAGATATGAAAATATCCACAAGGCAATAATTCAACTAGGAAACATCTAAGAGAGATTATCTCTGATGAAATGGTCTTTTGGTATGTTTAGCTGCACATATTTAGATTTGCTTCATTTAGCAAGGCAAGGAGTGAGAAAGAAATTCTGCCTCTCTCCGGTCATCCTGGCCTTGTATTGAGCAGCCCTCGCTGGGCCTCAGCAGTGTGTAATCAATAGGCAGGACAAGAGGGGCTGCCAAGTCAGTAGTCGCATGTTGGATGGCCCTCTGCCTCCACCAATTTTCAACAAAACAACAAAGCTTTCATATGCCTCATCTATTCTGCATCACACCAGTGGATAAATGCTCTCATATGCCAATCCCAAAAGCACATCACATTTAGACTTGGAAGCTGCTTCGCCTCACTGCTGCAGTTTGCAATGACATCAAAAGAGGTTGGAAGTCTGAAAAACAACATTACCTCCTAAGAATAAAAGAGTAAAGTGGCACATTTTCCAAAGCCATGTTATACAGTAATTGTTGATACAGGCAAAACAAGAGTGAATATATTCAGGATTGCCACAGTTTCATACACAATATTACAGCCATAAGTGTGTGTTCATGAATGTAAACTGGATCGGGCAAATACGTTTACCATGCATTATTTGTTTTTCATTCATCGTTTCCTTTTTCTCCACCCTCGTGGCCTCTCTTAGTTTGAAAATTTGCAAATAAGCTTGTAAAGCAATTGTACATTTACAAAGCAAAAGAGGTGTAACAACTGATTCCTGCCTTCTGTGCCTCCCTGTCCTGATTCCTTTGTTGTATACCTGAAACTCACTGTGTTTGCAGTTATGACTGCAGAAGAAAAGTATACGTCACTTTGTGAGACGAGCAGATTTCAGTGATGCTTAATAATCTAAATAGGGTTGTGGAAGTGGAGGGGGAGGATTTCAAATTTCTGTAGCACCCGAGCAATCTGGGACAGAGTCTCAACCAACAACGCCACTAAATCTAAATCAGCTGCACCCTAAAATACCAATATGTTTGGTAATAAATTTTCAGCACCCCTCTAATGGCCCTCTAACATGAGAGTGGAGTGGAGCGACTGTAGGAGCATTTGTCAAGGCTCCTCCAACTGTCTGGGGCTGGCCCCTGACTTGTGCAACCCGGGAGTCCAGAAATGTGGCACTCCCCTTCTCCTCCACAGCTGCCTCCCCAGTTGGGCCCAGGTCAGCAGAGTGCTGGGGGCCACGCCGCTGATCAGCAGGCCCTGGCAGTAGGGCTGACCCAGGGGAAGGGGCCTGGTCGTCACTGTGAGCTTATGCTCACCACACCACCAACTCCCAATGGGTTAGAGTACAAACTGCAGAGGTTATAGACACAACTA
>OOFE01028415.1:10518-32618 GCA_900323365.1 Monocentris japonica
TACTCACCAAACCCCCACTAGTCCAGCCCCAGTGACATTTGTGAAGCCAGGAGCCCACATAACAAAAACACATTAGGCAAATGTCTGGGGTCAAACGTCTGTTTGAATTGGCCAGATGAAAGCCACTTAGATTGGGTCTGTGCCATTCTGCTCAGTGACTAAATACAGTTGCAAAGGAGGCAGTGCTGTGTGAGCCAATGGTTTATCTCACTGACAGAATATGCTACCACATTCAAGTTATGGTACTTTGTGTGCCAAGGGACAATACAAGAGTACAGACAAGGCCATTTAAGCTGAGGCGTATTACTAGTCAGCTAGCTATCCTACTTGAATGAAACAGAGATACTACAGACCGGAAAAATAACTTATATTTAACCCACAGCCACACTTGTTCTCTAAGAAGCAAGTGCAAACAGCAGGACCGTACTGAATGTTTGTTGCCATCGGACACCAGTTTTCAGGTCATTTTTAACTCCTGGATAGACACTTAACAGCTGGGCTTATCTGTCCTCCCTGCCTGAAAAAAAGGAGAAGCTTAGGTTATCTAGGCACCAAATGCCATTCATTTTATAGAACACGGGCAAAGATGCTGAGCTGCACAACTTTTCGCAGCCTGGACGAGAGTGTGAACTATTAGCGACTTGCCAAACCCGTAGGTGCCTCCGATCATGCTGGCGTCATAGCGAGGGACTTGAAGCATGACAAGAAGATCAAAAATAACCAGGGGTTAATCACAGTTTAAGACTATGTGTGAAGAGTGCTGATGTGCATGCTAATAGCATACCCCAAAGTACCTCTTGGTGACTTCTGTACATGTGTCTGGTACTTGTCAGAGTGCTCATTATAAGTAGGGGAGACAGGCTTTCATTTATTTTCTTTGCTAGCCCACTATCAATATCCAGCGGACAGGATGACTTGTCAAAGTTACTTTAAGTATGGAAAAAACAAAGATTGTATCAAGACCACTAACAGTAGGTTACAACCCATGAGGAAATAACAAATACAAGGAGAGTAATTCACTGAAAGTAAACATCAATTCATCCAGAAACTGATCCTGATTCTTCTACATCCACCTTCTTCTACACCATTTGGACAAACATATCATTGTGAGGAACATCAATAGAAGTGGAGTGAACTAAATGATATGCCAACTTTCCATGTTTGTTTCCTCTCGATGTGTTCGGCACAGCAGTGGCCCCTCTACAAGGTGACTTCCTCTATGAGGAAATGGAATTTGCAATGTAGCCTCTAAGGCACACTCTCCCTTTGTACTTTGTGTGAAAATATGTTCTATCTCATCTAGCTAGAACTGCCTAGAAGTGATTTGTATCCTATGAGGAAAAGAACAAAGCTTCATTGTCTCGTATTATACAGTGGCAAAAACACTCATCTTTCCGTACACTGTCTGTTTCAGTGTATCTGAACTTAAACCCCAATTAATGCTAGTTTTACAATAATGAGCTTATGCTTGATGCTATTGCAGAGCATTATTGGAACTTGGACTGAGCAGGATCTAAAAGGTTAATTTCAGGAACGTGAAATCACAAACAATCTTTGGTATAACAACTGTTAGAGAGCACATGAAGCGGAGAATGTATTGACAGGTCACATTTAAAGAAAGGAACGATTGATTGTTAGTTAAGTGAATGTGTCTAGTCCATAGACTAAATGGATTTCCATTGATATCTCATCTCGTTTAAAAGTCCATCTCATTCCCTCTACGGCATATAGCCTCTGTCTGATCTTCTCCATGCGCTGTAAACCATCCTTCCAAACAACCTTCTTTTATAAATCTTCTAATGGCAACAAAGGTCTTGTGCTCAACAAATTAACAATTAAAAGTTGAATAAAAAAGCCAAGAGCTGAGGATTAGAGAAAAGAGAGGAAAAGTTTTCAAAATGTTTGTGTATAAACACAGAGAGCGGAGAGTTAGAGAGAGATTTTAGAAGACAGAGCTTCTGAGATGGTATTGTTACTGTTGCCAAATGCCTTTAGGGAGATCTCTACATGAACTCTGAACTTGACACCTTTTATAATTATTACAGCTTTTCAACCCTGTGAATCAGAGATGAGTTATCACTTTGATTCGGAAGGTACCTTGATTAACCTTCTGACAAAGACGCACAGAGACGTGGTGAACTGCCCGGGACTTCTGATGACGAACGTGTGATTCATCAATACCAGCAGCTCCGCACTTCACGGCTGCAAACACAAGCGAAACCACCACAAAGACATTCCGGTCATCCGGGGCAATACCTCTCACTCTAAAATAAACATTGCATTTTGTCTTCTGAGTGGAGGGGGAAAAAAATCAGACAGTGGGAAAATGGCAAGTCAGTGTCAAGCCAAATACTCCTTCCTCTTGACTTTGTGACTCAAAAGCGGATGGGCCAGGTGTTTCAGTTCTCAAAACATGGAATCAGCCCTCTTCTTCACATGGATAATTCCATTTATCATCAGGTCTTTTTTAAATTTTCAGTGGACATTTGGGTCTTTGAAAAGCACCAGAGAAGCTCTTGTAAATCAACACATTGAATTGTAAGTGATGTTTTGTGTGCCCAGTAGTATCAGCTAGATAGACCTATAAATAGCTCAAGAGCCTGCCATGGTAACAAGCAACCTCCCAGCCTCGGATCAGTTACAGGAGTAGCAACTTTTTATAGGTCACAAAAACTTCCAGTTGCCTAGGAAACAATGTGGAAGAATAGCGTACTTCTGGACGCAGAACAGGTAGTTCTGGTCAGGGCAATTAGAGGGCCCATTTTGTTGAATGGGAGTTATCAGAGAGCTGGTTTGGGGTAATTGAGGGGTTTGCTCATTCACCGGCCATGGATTGTTCTACTGTGAAAGCTGCACCTGGGCCAAGGCACCTTGGTCACCTCACAATGGAAAGAAATGCCTGTTTGTTTTCTGTAAGCCAAGGGAAGAATCTGGTGGAAATCTGTCAAAGGACGCCACTGGTGGTTTAACAATCAATCTGAATATTGATTTCCATAGTTTCTGCTTTCAACCTTTGATATGGGTGGTCAAGTTTGTTCTACAGCCAAGCTCAAGTGGAAAGCAATGGATCTGCTCTGACTGCATTGCTACTACATACTATTAAACTGCTCTCTGTCCTCGTGTGAGACTCGTTACCCTGTCACCAAGAGTCCATAGGCTGCCCTACATTCACAGCTGTGACTCTCAGACAGGCCTGACCCGTCCATTGCATGATGACTATGCAATTTACAAAATTACAAGCTAGCTGAAACCCTGCCCTAAAGAAGCCCCAGACTCGGCCTGAATTATTAATCAGCTATTGATGAAGGCCTAATAAATGCACTCGGCTCACCATCCCAATGACATTCTTGTCTCCTGCCCCCAACCACTTCTGACACTTAGGGCCTATATGTTTCATGTGTCAGTTGATGGTAAAGTTATAAAGAAGTGAAATGTGCTCATTTAAATCACAAAAGATAATGGTTTTCAAGAACGGATCAAATTCCCAGATCTTAACTGCGCAGTTACCTCTCATGCCTGGGAACTCAAAATAAGCACACTTCCATGCCAGCTAATTACAGTTTCACACTGTGTGACAGTCGACAATCTTCCCCTATTGTGTTGGCCAGCCACCAAAGTCTTCTAATGTGCTCACACAAGGGGGATCCTCATGCCAACCTGATGGGAGGTATACGAACATCAGCAGAGAATTACAGCAATAATTATGATTTCTCGTCTGCCTTTAGGTATTAATATAAAATCCATCAAGCATCGAAAAAAACTGACGGGAGCAATATCCTATGACTGCGGAATAGACCACTATGAGATGCATTTTTTTCATGGCTTCATACAAATACACTAGGGGAATACATAATAACACAGGTCTGTGGTGTGGATGTTGCTTTACATCAGCAATATAATGCAGCTTATCAAATGACAACCAGCCACTTCAGAAGCCCTTTTGACTGACCTCTGGGCCTGGCCGTCCATATCTCCTCCACCATCACCACTAGCAGCTGCAGAGCACTTAATAAATTGCACCTTTTACAAAAGGAAAAGGTGATGAATTGAAAAATGTTTAGCCCTCCCATGCATAATTGATGCAGCCTCTCGCTCAAATCGGCTGCTGATGAATAATTAAAATTAATCTCATTATGGGAGTTTTCATTATGGGATAATTTAATTAAATGAAAGCCCAAGGACCTCTGAGGGCCGGGAGCCACTGGGGCCCCATGCCCTCCTCCTCTAATGGGTCGAGGACAGGAGAGTGCACTGGTAATGCACAGGAGCCCATACATTATTTAATGGATCCCTCTAAGTAAGGACAGATCAATGATAACTTGTCATCTCATCAATGCGTTGAAAGCATTCCAGAGCCCGGTGCAGGACAGATCCAAAAAACTGGAACAGAAAAGCACGTGCACACACGCACACACACAGTACACAGAGCAATGTCGCCGATTGTCATTTGAGGATGTAGCTATGAAATTCTTTATTTGTGCATATTGAAATGTAACACCAACTGCAGGATGCCTGTGCGTTTCACTGTTGGGAGAGCAGAGGAGGGCTGAAGGTTGAGGCATGAGGGGAAAAGAGGAGAGCTTGATGCCTGTTGCCTGCATTACAGTTCAGGTCAAATGTGCTTCAGTGCAAATGGTGAAGGGTACGAGGCGTATATCTGATACCAAACAATAAATGATATCAGAGTCAAATGAGAGCCATTAAAGACCTTCTTAGTGAATGCGGGGAGGGGGGTGAAGAGGAAGGGGGTATCTGGGTTTGTCTTGACTCCACGAGCACTTAAGCACTCTAATTATGCCACCGCAATAGAGATGCACACATCTAGCTAGCATCGAGACGCCTCCAGCTGCTTTTCCGCCACACACGGATAAAGTTCTTGGCTATTCACACAACCACCAAAATAAATAGCGGCTTAAAGTTTGGAGGAAATTTATAGATAAAATATATCCGCTATCATGTGCATCCATTGGGTTTAGAAAAGGTCACAAACTGTGGACAAGCAAGAGATTATTTCAGGCCATAGTGGAAACCAACATAGATTTATAGCACCGGATTGCTCTACAAAGCTAGATTATGTTTAGCCCTGCCCTACGTCCTCGTTGTTAGGAAGATCACACAAAGAGTATGTAACGAGATGAGTGCTGTCATCATGTTGTTGCAATAACATTCCAGTAGAGATCATTTGTGTCATGGCTGCAGAAATCACCATGTAGTTCTTTAAAAATCAATGTGTGTCATTAGCGTGAGACTTTTACAAATTACATGAATGTGATTAGTACACTAAAAACAAAGCGTCAAGTGTGTGATAATGAGGAACACATGTGAGTGTGTGTGTACCCCTACATCAGAATATACAAAAAAAACCTCACACATTATGCATATGCACGGCAGGTCTGCATTTCAAAGAGGAAATCTTTAACATAAACATTACCATTTTGTGAAAACAACTGAGTAATCAGTTTAGGGCATAATAAGCTGGGGAAGGCACACAATGAAAGAAAGCATTCTGGCTTTAAAATGAATAAAAATTGATTGTGTCCCAATAAAAAACGAATTGGCGGAGTGTTAACTGGATTCCACATAAACGTCTGTAGCAGTCCCTGGCCGCTTTATTGTGTGCTAATGCAATAGAGAACACTTAGCAATAAATGCCCCTCTCTGATGAGCTCACAGAGGCTTTCCAAGATGGCCTGATGAAATTGTAAAAATTAGATTTGCGCTAGCTGCTAATGACTCCTAAAACAAAGGAAAATCTCTAAATAGAATTAGCCTGCCCTCTTCTTCTCTAAATACATCATATGTAAATTACTGTCATTTGGAGAAATATGCCTGCCTGGAAGGTAAAGCCTTCATTAGATATCTCAATATGTTTGGGACCCCAATAAGAACTCCTCCAGGACATTTAAAAAGTTTTAGTGCGGAGAGAAGGTAAAGGTATTGCTCACTCATGGCAGCAGATCAGAGAGATGACTATGAAACCCATTTTTGATCATTTCAGTTAAACCTGAAGAATTTGTTCCAAGGTTCAGGGCATACTGTATATAAATATGATTTGAGAAAAAAGGAAAACAGCATATTAAAAAAAAAAAATTAAAATTGTTTTAATTCATAATCACAAGAAATTCAATTGTGCTGAGCATTTTAATTTGAGTTGATATGCACATGTATGTCAAAATTAATACCCTACCAGTTTAATGTGGGATTTAGCAGTGGTCCAGACAAACATGACTTACAGTATCTTCATTGAATCACTGAATGAATGCAACAAAATCTCAGTCAAAGTTATTCAATACCCGTAATTAAATGAATGAAAGTCAATCTGATACACTACTGTGGTCACATTGACCATAGAAGTGCATAAAATGTTATCCATAAGCTTTTAACAAGTTACAGTATTAGCCCCATCTGCTGTGACTGCTCCATCAACTCAATGATAAATAAGCTCTGTGAAGTGCCATCTAGCAACTTTCAATTCAACACTCCCTGGCCAAGAGTTAGCAAGCATTCAGCAAAGCTCTAACTCCCTGATTGGACTTGTTAGAGAGAGGACAGCGATACAATTCATAACAATTTCACCAATGACTGTCATTAGTTATTTCTTCAAAAACAAACCATTGTGTTCAAAATAAAGGCAAAGAAAGCAAGTGTTTGTCTTCTGGGTTTATTCAAAAGAGGGACCAAATCAATTGTAGGGGGTGCAAATAAGAATTTAGATAAAAGTCAACTAGAGTAAATTGCTTTTAATTGTTGTTGTTGTTGTCTCAGCATCACTCACAATGTTACAGTAAGTTACCAAATAGCATTTCAAGATTATTTTCTTATTTGTAATAATAATCATTGCCAAACCAGGTGGATGGCTGGCGAAATGTTTAGGTCATTTGAACTAGAAATTAAATAGGTTAAGTGAGTTTCTCAGTCAGCAGCAACAGACTATAAGCTTATGAGTTGTCGTGAAACAACTAAATTGGTTGACTGAACTACACAAGATAAGTTTAGACAATTACAGGTAATAATTGGAACATTTTGAGAAATCCAAAATCTATTTCAGAATGGCTTTGCTCCCCAAATGTAATTCACCACAAACAGAAAGAAGTGAATTACTTTATACATCTGTCTAAGCCTTTATCATTCTAATAACATTGGAAGTGGGAAAATACAACAGAACTTTATCAACAAAACCTTCAAGAGTTCAATTCAATTCCTGCCATCAATTATTTGCCTAACCAGACAAGAGAAGTCTCCACTTAAACACTCAACAACTCAATGACCATTCAAACTGCCCTCTGCTGTTTGTATAGGGCAGGGAAAACACACATATATGACAACTTTGCAGGAATTACACAGCAATTAAACAGGATAAGTCATGTTTGTAGTGCTGCTCAACTGTTTCCTAATGTAAACAGTGGGGCTGCCAGTTGCCTAGCTGCAGGACACAGCCCTTGTGTGTTCCTACCAGGTAGGTAATTCACTTATCTGGGTATTGTTCTCAGTTCATCCATGTTGAACCACATGGCTTTGCTATTAGATTTGCCCAGCTTTAGGCAAAACCCTTACCAAATATAAGCACAGACCTCACAGGGTTCCCTCAAAATAAAACAATGGAAAATGTTCACCAGTGTCACCAGGAGGTTATATTTGATCCAAAATGTGTTGCAGTCACGACAATAACTGATCTCCAAAAGAAAAACTAAAATGCATCCTCTATACACACATCATTATTGGATGGTAAATACTACTGGACTGGCGACAGTGTTTTAAATTGATCTGACTGAGATTAAACCACAGCATCTGTAGATTCTTCATGCATCTAACATGTGTGTTGGATAGCTGATGTCTGTATGAGAATGAGTTTGTACTCATGGTAAAGTGTGGGTGTCTCCAGAGGGTCCAACAGGAGGACCACATATGGAGCCACTGCCAGACTGGCAGCTGTGGGGTATTTCCACCGTCCAGAAGCGCCAACCTTTTAATGAGCTTAAAGAAACTCATTATAACTCTTTGGTCAAACTTGTATTGTCAGTGTTTAAATGTAATAAACCATTAAATACCATAAACTTATCATAAATACTGTTTCCTGTTTATTTGCTTCCATATACAATATTAGGTGTAAATCGCAAATTAATACAGTAGCAGGGCAAGACAGACAATCAATATGTAGTATGTACAAGTTGTACATGTTCCCATTCAAATACCCTAATTTGGCACATCTTTGAAAAAATACAAAAAGAAAATACATTATTTGCAGTGGCAGAAAAAAAGGCCATTTATGACATAGGTGATATATACGTATATAAAGAGTTAATGGGCCCTGATGTTCTTGAAGGAATCAAGCAGCAGATTACGGTAATTGAAAGTCCATACTGTGACAAAAATAACTGTTCTCACACAGGGGCTAGACCCACTGGTGCCTTTTGCTGTCTGTTGGCGAGAACTAAATATATTTTCTGCATTCTGAATGGCATTCCAGTCTAAAGCATACGTGCCAGTAGTTAACAGTGTAGGAGAATAAATAGCTTTCTCAGCCAAGCCTTGAGACATGGCAGAGATGGGTGTGCATGTATGTCAGTGTTTCCCTGTGCATGCAAATGCATGTGCGAACAGTATGCACATGCACGACTGTAAGGAAACATTACTTCATGCCAATATCTCGATCCTTTATCGGTTTCCATTAGTAACAGGTCAGATCAACAGGCGTTCATGCATATTGACAGAGTAATAACCCCTCTGGCAGAGCAAGGGGGCCTAATTTCTAAGGATCTTAACCGTGAGCCAGAATTATGTCACTCTGCCCACCTGTTCCTCTGAAAAAACGTCACTGGCCTTAAGTAGTTCCGGCAAGCATCCAAAATGTGAACTTCTGAACCGTGCTTACTTTCTCATTTGTGTAGAAGCAGGAGACGGCAGTGTGTAGCAACAGCCACTCTAATTTCGTGGTGGTAGTGGAAGGGTTTACATAAGGGATGTGCTGCTCTGTGCCTGTCACTCAACCTCCCTCTGACCTGCAAACAGAAGACTTAGGCTGATGCTCTTTCATGTCACCTAAAGGCTAATGAGAGATAAAACATCAGTAGCAGAAATGCTAAATATTGTTTCAGTAGTCCAGCAAAGAGTTCACACTTGCATTTGTGGAAAATACCTAGGGACCATTCCCTCATCGGTTTCACACCGTAAGCCCATCTGTTGTTTTCTCGTGAATGGAAATAGCAAGCAGATATACTTGGTAATTAGAAAGTTATTCAAGCGTTTGTTTTTTTTTTTCTTAGACAAAGCATCTGCACAAATTAAAAATTGAAAAGCAGGAATAGCAGATGTGATAACTGCTCTACTCTCTGTTCACTTACATAATCTCTCAAAAATAGAAAATGCAATCATCTCATGGAAGATAGGCATTATATATTAATAATTGCACATGTATTAGTATTGACAGCAGGCCACGGAAATAATAGCTGAGCTCAACAGAACTAATCCTTTGTCTGTCAAGGGAAAAAACAAAATGCTCTGCTACTTACACTGTCTGTCTTCGGAACCAAGTTGCATTGCAGGTGCCCCGCAAATATACAATACATTTCCTCTGGACTGGAGTTCTAAAATAGCCATGCAAGCACTTGTGGACCACACACCACACTGCTGTTAGTTTTGCCTGCCAAATGGTGTGGTTCTGCTTACATCACTGGGCTTCATGCCGATTTGTTTTTCTCACTATCATTAGGGCGTTTGTCATGACCGAATGATACACACAGAAATAGATAGAAGTTTGAGCTTCCTCTACAGCCATGCAGCACTATGCATGCTGAGATAAGTCTGACAGGCAATTGGAGAGTATGTAAAGACAATAAATGTCTAAGAGGACAAACTGAAAATAAACTATAAAATATTTATATTTATATGAGTAATGTAGGCAAGATGTGCACTAGTAGTGTTTACAATCTCAGACATGTTTCCACCAGTGTATGTACACTTTTTAATATTGCACAGCTTTTTAGTTTGGAACATTTATACTGTATGTTTTCCCCTCTAATACATTTCTATGTCTGATCCAACCACATACACAATCAAGAGTCACACACCTTTCTGGCACTCTACAGGTAGAAATGGCATTTACAGCCCAGGACGTGTTCCTGTTTAATGGAGCAGACTTGCTGAGGAAACCAAACCAGCAGTGTCCCAGTCATGGGGAGCAAGGCAACTACTGTACTGTGGTGGCCTTGATGAAATCAGCTCACACTCGGGCCAAGGTGCTGACAGTGGGGATCAAGGCAGTCAGAGTTATTCCAGGGGTCCTGCCACTCTGCAGCCCAATGGCTGACCTAAACAAGAGGCTGATAAGCCACAGACACAGAGTGCCACTCTCCACAATGTACACTGCAGAAAAACCTGAAGTTATGTTTCAATCTGAGGGAGGCAATGCAGGGACAGGCTGGCAGAAGAGGGCACTGTTTTTCTTCACTATGAGACACAGTATAGTACACAGTATGAGCCATCTAAGAAAATGTCGACCTCAATGAAATGTCCTCATTGTGTTTTACAGTAAGCCAATAGCTGCATTGCTAGGTAAGCACAAAAGGGAAGAAAAGCTTGATGTGCAAAACAGTTATCATACAGGTATACTGTATATAGTATGTAGCATGCAGACGATATTACATTAGGCTCATGATCCTACATACAGTAATGTGACCAAATCCTAATCTCCCTAAAACGTCTTCGGTTAAATACTGTAATTTCCCCATCCAAGACTGTCAAAATTACAATGACTCATAATGTGTGAATTTCTTAACAAGTCTGCTGCTCTCAGTTCTGTTACAGTAAAAAGAGCAGCCAAATACCTTGCCGTCTTTATTTTTCTCCCTCAACGTGTTAAGGTGTCTATCATGTGTGAAACAAGCTATTTTTCTTCAGCCGTGCCTTTTTGACTCTGATGACATAATGCTGGGGAGAGTTAGTGCTGGGGGAACTTTCTCCACTCTCACTTTTATACACCTATTTAAGAACAGCAGCCTTTCACACCAAGTTCAGCAGGAAGAAGTAGTAAAATGAAATGGGCGAGACCTACAGTATTTCATAATTAATAGGTAGCAGTGAGAGGGAAAGGGTCCACACCGACGTAAAAAGATCAACAACATATAAAGTGATCATTCATTCTCCGGCAAATTACGGATGAAAAACCAAGTGCTATATGTTATTTCTTTCACAAAATCAAAATCATAACAAATTTGAAATATGCGTCAAGCTTTTTAAAATCTTTGATTGCTTTGCTTTATTTGGAAGCCCTACAGAGCTGCTGGTCTGCTTGTCTATACGCTCTAATTTGTTACTGAGGTGGTCCCCAGCTCACACCAGGTCACCACCTGCAAGCAGTACTGTAAATTACTTGGTGGGCCTAATTGCCCATGTCCGCTGTATTACTATAAACCACTAGTGCTG
Source organism: Monocentris japonica (assembly GCA_900323365.1). Lineage (NCBI taxonomy): Eukaryota > Metazoa > Chordata > Actinopteri > Trachichthyiformes > Monocentridae > Monocentris > Monocentris japonica. The sequence continues at coordinate 21,940 of OOFE01028415.1, forward strand.
TGCTAACTCTATTGTCAGGTACTTAATCAAGGCCACCAGATTTATTTCCCTGTGCTAACTCTGGGGAGCGACCACAAGCAGAGGCCTGAGTAATTGGATCTTTTTTACATCTAAAATTAACCACCTATACTTAGTGAGAGCTGGGATTTGGAAATGATAACAATAATGATATCTACCAATACCATATGAGGCTTTGCCTTGCATCCTGGGAGTTACATAACGCATAATAGACCCAGATGTTGCTTGGAATGACCTTACCTGGGGGGTATGGTGCCATTACGCCAATCAAGCACACTAACACTTGATCAGTCGCAGGCCTAAACTAGAGTGGAGCGACTCAATTATTCAGCCTCTTACCTCACACACACACGCAGCAGTAGCAACAGGCGCTGGCTTGGCCCAAGCCCTCCTACGCAGACCTAGAGGAGAAAATGACGACAACGTGAAATTAATAACATCAAATAAACTTGAGACAGGGCCATTATAATACAGGGTAGTGCCACCCTGAAAAATGACTTGTCACAACTGTAAGCCACATCACATTTGCAGTATAAAAGAGGACAAAGCACTTCAGTAAGTTCCAAATTCATACTGTAAATGGAGCGCTTGTAGGCAAGAATGAAGAATAACCTATCACAGAAAGCAGTAGGGAGATAGGGGCAATGTGTCAATGCATCAATTATTATATCACCTTTCAAGAGATTACAAAATGCAACCATTTGAAAAAAGAGAAACCTACAAAAAGACGGCATAAAATAAAAAATAAAAAACCTTTTAAAGGATAGTAGGTTGTTGAAGTCCTTGCTTAACAATATGTTAACACTTTTACATTAAATAGGCTCTAGATTGTAGAGATATTGAATGGCGAATTACAGCAAATGCTTTTTTTTAAGTGGATATATAGCGTTTTGTAATAGAACTCTTCATTTGTCAGCGCGGTAGGTGAAGCAGTGCAGTGTGAGAGAGGAGCGACCTGGCAGAGGGGATGTGGTCTGTGTAGGGATGTCAGGAGCATAATGGCCAGCTGAGTCATAGGTTATAAAAAGCTGTCATTAGGGATTTCTGTCCTCAGCAGCTCATCACACAGGACCTGTGAATTATTTATTACACTGGAAACTCAAGCGCCCCGTTACTCAAGACTGCCTGGTTTTTCCTGCACTTTCCTTTCCTCGGGCTTGTTTAATAAAAGCATGGCATCTTAATTGTTGTGATTAAAAAGTCTTTAAAAGGCCTAGTGCACCAACAGAAATTTATTTTATTAATGTACATAATGTAGTGTTTTTTTTACCCTGGATATAACAAATTATATATCATCAATATGTGCACCTACAGCTAATGAGGGCTTTTGCACAGTGATTCAGAGTGTTTGTATTATTAGGATGGATGTTGTATTTAGTTCACCCCCGATCCAAATGACCACCTAATTAGCACCCATGGTGCATTGATAATGGGGGTTTAAATTATACGGCTTGCTTCTTTAAGATAAAGTATCAAGCTATTCCTAATAACGAGGATTTGGAGAGTCTTTAGCGGAAAGCTCAGCTTGTACAATTTCACCACAGTTAACTCTTTTCAGTCAATGGAGTCAGTAAAATGTCAGGATTTTTCAGCCGATAATAATTATGTTCTGGCACCATTATCAACTAGAACATATTACACAAATCTACAAAGGAAGAGCTACAGATCCCCCAAATCAGTTTCACTTCATTTTTTTCCCCTCACTTTTTGATAGCAAAGTCGATGCAAATCAGCTCAGGCATTTTTCCTCACTTTGTTTTGTTCTCAGTGTATGAAAATGGTTAAAAATCCCATGGGTCAGTGAAAACGATCCTTCCACTCCAGTCGCCTGCTCTAAGTCAGCCAAAACATTCCAGACTTCAAAAGACGGCTTTGCCTACCAGGGCCATTTCTGTGTCCCAACCTAAATGGTCCAGGAGGGCTTGGTTATTTTGATAAATTAATTTCTGGAGTCTGCCTGCGTCGCAAAAACAACCTCCTGCCTTACAGCAAATTAGTCTGAATGAAAAACCCTGAAAATGCATAAGGTTAAAGAAAACACCCCAACAATTTTTACAGCACTTCCTGCTGCTTTGCTGTATTTATGCTTTACATTCATGATATATTGGATAGTTTTAAAAAGAGAATAATCCTTATTGTGGAATAGGTAGGTAGGTGCATCTCTATTTTGAGGCAAGTCTGTCCCTTGGCAGGTGAGCTGTTCCAAAGGCAATGTGAGCAGACAGGCAAGTACTGTGTAACGCACTGGTTTAAAAGTTTAACAACCGTCAATGGCATTAAAAAAATCAATATAATAAAAGAATCTTGGTGAGACTCAAATATTTTGTAAAATAGAAAATAAACCTGAGAGAATAGATGGTTGAAAATGGGGAGGGAAAATGGTTGCGAAGGGAAAATTATGCAAACAGATGAAGACAATCCAGAATTAATGGTCCGCAACATTTTCAGGCACTCAAAGAGCTGTCCAAGGACACCATAGGGGAGACTGCATGGCCCCAGTAATTGGAGGAGCATGTAACTTCAAAAGTAAGGAGAACAGACTGGAGAACTTTCCTCTGAAGTCAAGTCTTAAAGAAAACCTGAAGCACATGTACAGTATAGTAGGGAAGCTGGTACATGTGTGAATGAAAATAGTTAGTGATTCTATTCATTGCTGCAGACATGAAACATTGCGGTATTCCTGCTGAACTACCACACTTTTAAAACTGAATGAATTCCGACCCTTAATCTTTGAGTCACTTGCTCTTTTCATAACAGTACTATCTCAACACTCCGATTTGAAACAAACTGTATTCAATAGAAATTAGGTCAAAAACAAAAGAAGAAATTGTGGATGTCATTATTAACATCCATAAAATATATCTTGTTAGTCCATGTGAGATCATAAAAGTAGCAAAAAAGCAAAAACTCTAATGACCATGGGTCACAATAAATGTGTCACTGAGAGGCGTTCACCACTTTTCCATGTCTTACATGAAATGGGTGATACTTTCCCAAGGCAAACCAAGAAAGGGAACATGGAGCTGTGGGCATGTGAAACGATGATTTACTCACAACGACAGATGCATCTAAATATTAATAATATTAGTAAAAAGATTTCCAGACAACACTGACGTCAGACAAGGAAAAATTGCTTTGTAGATACTCCTAACTGTCCCTTGATCATGCATGTTTCTGTAGATAGAAAGCAAAAATATGATACCATTTGGGTATCATGAAATGGAGGCTGATTACCAGGGGAAACCTGACGTTGGCACCCAATGGAATGCAAGTTATTAAAGCAGTAAAGGTTTGCAGTGAGTATTACAATGTAAGCATTTGAGATTACATAGAAACACTTATTATCATTGCTAGAGATGGAGGGGGGGGGGACCAAGCATCATCTGTGTACCCTGTTCCACCATTCTACCACTGTAATGACAGCAGCACATGGTTTGTGTGACCATTCGCAAACCAAAGTCAGAGCTAGGATATCACTTCCAGGCCAAAATGAGCCAATACTGATTCAGCAGTAACCTGTTAGATTTGCAGCATAACATCGGACCAGGTGCATAAATAAGGGGGCTTCCTGGACTGAGATTTAGATGCTGAAGTACCTCTGATATTTGGAGGCTTTGTTCTGTGGGACAAGTAATAACATCAACTATCTCTATGAAGTCGGTCCATTGGGATGATTATACTGTTGGACTGGTAGAAGCCCTGCTTCTGCAACCTAGAATGTAATCATGATGGCATAACTTTGACATAACCTACACTTCTGTCTTGATGATGTGCTTTAGCTATATATCATGAAAATGGGTGCTAGTCTGAAGAAAATGAAGACAAACTGTATCACACTGGAATGGGAAAAGCAGAGGGGAACACAATCTTTCCAAGGTCCTTTTGGTCTGAGGGCAGAACACCATGCGTGCTAGAGCCAATCCAACATACACTAGCTGAGGAGAAAACATTCATTTTTAACCTGTTATCCATCACTGTCAAATGTGGTGCACAGCAAAAAAGGAAATAATTAGACAGAAAAATGAACGCAGCCTGGGGCAGAATGAATGAAAGAAAAATCTAGCTTGTACAATTGTTGCTAAGTTAACATAAGGCAAATGATGTTTTACTAAATCTCTCTCTCTATTTCTTTCTGTTTGCATCACTCGACTCCAAGTATCTTAGTTTTACAGGACATGCCAGTGAAGAAAAATGTAAAATTGTAATCCTAAAAGACTGAAAATAAATCTGAGCTGAAATAGCGTTTACCCACCATTATAGGCTGATATAAATCTATATAAGGCAATGCATAGAATACAACACAGTACAAAGCCTCAGTCTAAGGTTAGTTGTATGAAAATAGGGTATTTTAAGGGGGGAAACAAAATGTAATGCTTTTATGAAAATACTTGATTTTATTGGTGGTTATTTGCCGTCATGGTCATGGCTTACCTACCTTTTTAATTTCCCCTTGTATCACTGACCCTGTCTAAATCACAAAGAGCTATGATTGAAAGTAGAATGGTATGGCTCTAAGTAACCACTGTCCCCGCCCATAATGGAAATACCTCACTACCGCGCTGTCAATTTACCACAGGCTTACAACGCAAACAATTAGAGGTGGGTAACAGCCACCGTGAAGAAACCATTAACTAATAGGAGAAGCAGCGAGTGGTCTCGTGGCGGCCTACCTTACAGATTAACGCTGTCACCACATGCAACAAGTCTCGCTGTCCATAACCAGAACTTTTACATCTTTTGACCGCTGACTCTCAAAAGCTCCTTTTTGCCTGGTCGCGCTGGAAAGTGTTTTTTTTTCTCCACCCGTGACAAACTCAACAGAGAAGGCAAAAACATATAAAAACTTAACCATCCGATTATCCGAGCTAACTAGGGAAAGTCTTCACTGCAGCGCAGTCGGTAGGCTACAGTGAATTGACAACCCAGATATCCGGATGCGTCTGTGTGCGCGCCGCTCACTGTAGTATCAAATGTAACATGCAGGAGCAAATTAATACACGGCGTTAAATCAATTCAGTTCTGTACTTGTAAGTAAATGACTAGAGCTCCAGTATTTTCCCTTGGTGTCCAATTGCAGTTTTTTTATACTGAGATAAATTCAATAATTATTTTTTTCTTCAAATATTTTTTGTCAAGATATAAACCTTTGAATCGAACGTTATTTAATACTGGGATATATCAGATTATAGGTTATTGCTTCAGCTACAGTGTACATAGCCTTATAGTCTTTGCTCTAATAAGCTATATATTATTTTCTAGTGGATGCTTTCCCCTCTCTCTCTCTCTCTCTCTCTCTCGTCTCTCTCTCTCTCTGGATATGAACTAGAGCGCCACCTGTAGATCTCTATTTGACTATCTAGTATGTTGCCTGACTCCTGGGTGAAAATTTGGGTGCCTTGGTATTCAATAGCATTGAACATTTAGTCCAGCAGGAATGTAGAGTATCAAAATATCCATTTTTTACTATCTTGTTATCATTTGTGTGAATTGTTTATTACAGGGTGCAACAGTACACCTCCTTGCAGCATTCAGACAATTTGTCAATTCAGGAATAATAATGTAATTCCAGAAATGCAAAAACCTGTTGTTATAGGAAAATGATGTTATTTGTAGATAACCATGCAATGAATGTGACATTCATGTTCATTTGAATTTCCTCTAGACATAGTAAAGTAATTGTCATTCTACTCCTTTGATAATACCAACTCATTGGACTGGATTATTGGACAGCCCTCTAATAATAACAGCGTTCAGCAGTTATCATGAGGCAATTCTGATGATTCGTTGCATCAATTGACCATATAATCATCCATATAATCTTGTTTGGGTCTGATAATGCACTCATCCAGAGGTTCAAGTCAGGGCCTTCATTTAGGCATAGCAGCCCACACACCTTCAGATGAAGGGATGTGAGAGGATGGAGTGAGAGTGCCACATATCCTTGAGAGCATTTTTTAATTTCTTGGTGCTCCATCTGTTGAAATGATAAAGTGCAGCCATAATGGAGTGCAACAAGATTAAATTAATCAGGTTTGTCCATTACACCACCGCAGGCTCTCCACAGATGATTGCAATTTTCTCTGTCAGGCCCATTATTGTAAGATCTGTTTAGTGGGTTGATGCAATTAAAATGGACTTAATGTAAATTTAACAATACAAATAACACTTCTGTCTGTGTATGTTTAAGAGGGGCGAGGCAGGAGGGTCCTGAAGTGCAACGATAAACACCCACTATAACCATTTTTAACTTCAAACAAACCAGGGTGCTATTTGATTAGTGTGAACTCTGTGATCAATAACTATGTTTCATGTTTTCATGTTCTCCGTGATGTCAAAGGATCCGGTTGCACAGACCACCCTTGTCTGGACGTCGGGTGTAAGGAACACAACACCTTCCAGAGGCGGATCATGATGTCCATAGATCATTTGAACCTGGCGAGGGGAAGTTTAATGGGGTTGCTCTGATGAAAGCAAAACCTGTACTCTTGCGTGTAAATCTCACGGTACAGTACAGTAGGTGAGGTAGACTTGAGAGAATTTTATTAATTTTTCCCGGAGTTGATCTAATACCTTCCTCATTGGTTGCTTCCTCCAGCTGGATCAGGTCACTGCCAGGGGACAAAGCCTGCAGGATGTGCGCTTAACGGGAGGAGATCCCGGCCTAGCGCCACAAAGCTCCCGCCGCCACTTAAACACGGGAACTGCGGAACTGTCACGCTAAAAATGTCAGATGCTTTTTATTCTCAGCACTTCTATAATATTTGATTTATGCCACACAGTAAAATATAACAATGCACCGATGCTTTCTTTGTGTAGAGATACTCTCCCAGACAGTTGAGGGCCAGGTTTGGTGGTACCTCTACTGTAGGACACATTTTTCATAGATCTTTCTGCAACCTCAGAACCACATCTGTTATATGTGATTTTTCTTAAGGTTTTAGGGCGGCTGAGCTTAAAGTTATTGTGGCTAAATGAAGGATTGCCATAACCAATCAGACAATGCACTTTATTACATTATATGCTGCATTTCATTTTGGGGACAGGTGTTTTGTATTAGTGTTCTATCACATTACAGGCAAAGTGAAATAACCCACACCTGGAGAAAGGCACATGTTTTCTTTTGATACACAAAAGGGTGGAGGCAATGTTTTTATCCAAATATTCCTTTTTGCTTCACCCTCTCTTTTTTTATCAGACAATGTGATTTATAATACCTGGAGTGCAGCCCAGGTAACCTGAGTAGGTATGCACCGGTGTGTTTGTCGGAGGCACCTTTCACATGAGGTGCATTCCAGTGGCCATGACAGCCCAACAACAAGTCAATCAATCACATTTTGCATGCCAGTAATTTAGTAGGTGTCACACTATCTCTTTTGTTAGCCACCACAGCAGTGGGAGTCAAAGGAACAAGACAACAAAATGTTTTTCAGCCAACAGCCAAGAAAACACAAAAAAAAAACATGGAGGGATGCCCTCCTGTTAGCTGTATTTGGATGCAACAGTGCAATCACACACATAATCTTCTGGTTATAATATGATACTTTATTGATCCCCCATAGGGAAATTCTCCTTTTTGCTTGTTGGGGTCAGCTACAGAACAGCACATTTAAGCTGGAAAGGATTCAATGACTTGCTCAATGACACTTCAGCAGGCGGTTTACTCCCTGACACAGGGGCTTGAACCTGGGTCTGCCAGTTAAAGGACAGTCTCTTTAACCATTAGGCCACAAAACTATCCCTCATTAGCCCTGATATCATGGAGAAAACATCAATTTGCACTGCAGACCCAAATATAGGACTTTTAACTGTTGGAGGCCTTAATTAACAACAAATAACATAATTAATGCCGTACAAGAAAAAACGGCTGTGTTTCCTACGAAAGTGAATTGGTATAGTTGGACATTTAATATTTTGACTTGCAAGACAACCGCCCAAATGCCACAATAATAATCAATGTTGATAATGTTGATTCATTGCTCCTGTATGGCTTGGAGGTGAAGGTCGTCCAACTGCCAAATCAAATACTTCTGCAGGCAGGTAAGCAAACCCCTAAAAAATGTGGTTCAATCTGTCCTCCATCAGTGGTTATATTGGAGAGGAAGTATGGCCAATGTTTGAGAGTAGAGTACAAAATAATGAGTAACCCACTCCAAAAAATGTTTAATACAAACATACTACAAGCTCCGGCATCAAATGCCAAAATCTCCCACAAAAAGAGCATACGAAGGACTAGTGTAGTGGAATAGGGTAAAGTATGAGAAACTTGTAGTTGGGAGCTGTCTTCCAATAATGCTCAGTACAATAACTTAGCATGTGTGGATTTACTTTTTATATAATGTCATGAATTGGACCGCCACTTCATATGGGACTTCTTCTGGCCTTTTGACTTGGTCGTGATGGTTTAGTGTTTTAGCCAGATGGGTATCTTCTAAACTGTCCAAAGCTGGCAGCTGGCTCCCTGTTATAATATAGAGCCTTTTCCTCACTGTGACAAAGGGATATGTTTTTTACACTTTTTGAATCACCGCCAGGCCAGAATAGTTTTGGCTCCTGAAACCTTTAGTAAGAAAATGAGTCATGTACTGTATGTGACACAAGGAATGACAGAGAAGCGTTTCTTATTGACAGAGTTCTTGGACATAATACAAATCCAATGAAATGCCATCCATAACCAACTTTGTACATCTCACTCCATTACTTTGCACCAAATATTAATTTTATGCATTTAAAGTCTTCACTTTAAATAAAGTCTTCACTTTAAATGCATGTATGTGCACGTACAGGTTCCACAATGGCATTTATCAGCAGATGGCTTTATTTCACAGAGAAGGGAAAGGGCTCATTGGACATATAAAGCATCCACCCTGCTGTTAATGAAAAAACGACCTCCATAATAAAGCCCAGAATCAGCCCATATAGTGGAACTGACTTAATCATTACACTTCTACCTTCACCTGGATTTTTAAAACAAGTTACCTTCATGTATCACAAACATCTCTGTCCTGAACAGAGAAAACACAGAAAGATAGAAATTGAATGAAAATCTGTTTTCCTCGCAGCAATAGGTCAGCAATAGGTGTGGTTGACTCCACAGACGGATAGTGATCATGTGGATTAAACTGCATTTAGCCACACTTGTCTCCTGGGATTTGCCTTGGCTACATGCAAGTAGACACTGAGCCAAAGCCCAGCTCAGTATTTTGACAGCAGTGCCAGAAAAAACAAAAGTGTTTTGCTTTTCCGTTGAAAAAAGTGAGAGAGAAAGAAATGAAGATGTAGTGGAGAGAAACGGTAGTCCCTCAGCCACTGCCTTACTCGATCCATATGCGAGGCTTAGAGGCAGGAAATACCCACAATTCAGTGTAATCAGGGTAGAGGCTGCCTCCCCCATTGGAACAGACCTGGTGGAACTGATTGGGCGCCATTAGGGCAAGCAAGAGGTAAATATGTGGCATACTCAAAACGTTACATTTTCATACGTCTGTAGACGCAATCAAAGTAATGGAAAGGAACAAGTTCTATCTCCCATGAAAATTTAAGTACAAATGGATTTGTGAAGGTTTTTACTGTATGGATTTTAGGTTCACCTCTAATCTAATAGCTCTAGCCTGCTACCAACTGCTACTCCTCTTTACGTGAGGGTCTTACTGCTGCACACTTGCCTTGGTTTGAAATGACACATATCCAAGTTATGACTGTTTGATCACTGCAAAATCACTTTGAGTAAAGATTTCCCAGAACCTCGCTGCTGCATTCTCAGTTCACTTTGAATCACATAGAAATGTTTGTATTGTGTTCAGTTACCTTACTAATTCAAAAACAGACTCTTTTCTGTGGTACCAACATTCAACCACAAGTAAGACTCCAAAAGGGCAAACAACAATGTGCTTCCCTAAGAAGGCAACAGTTGTTTGACAGGCTGGTGGGTTGGTTTCATGATGAGGGAGAACTGCTGGCATGTTAAACCATAATAACACTTCCCCCAAACTAGCGTGCTAGCTGTAGCCCTGTGTCAAAACCAGAGAGGGGTTTCCCAGTTACACAAACAGAGGCTGGCTGGCTTGTTGTCTGTAGCTTGACGTTTATGGAATTTGAGGAGTCTGCTTGTTTACTGATAGTTAGTTTTGGTTTGTCCCCTAAGAGAAAGAAGTGGGGAGGCGGGAGCAACAAGGAGGGTGACAGCTGAGTGGTTTAGTCAAAGGGAGCATCTGCCATTGATTTAATGTGTGGCCCAATAAAGATCAATGGCACTGGTCAGAACTACATTGTTCTATCTGTCTCTGTCTATTGTTAGGTCTGTCTGTCTCACCCTCTTTGTCACTCTCTTTTTCCTGCACGCATGCGCAGGATTCAAATACTGCAGTGGTACAACACGGTTTAAGGACATGTAAGGATGAAAAAAGCATCACCTCCTCCACACGGCCCAGTGATGAACAGAAAGAAAGAATGAACAGAATTTTGCCAGTTCTTTGGTTGCTTTTTGTAAATGCCAGCAATATGTAAGCCTCCAACAGCACACACACACACACACACACACACACACACACACACACACAATCACACACAGTCACCATGAGTCAAAAGCCTCTGATGTAGTCTTGCCAGTAAAACAAACAGTGAACTCAGCCCTTTGCCCGCAACTCAGAGGCTCTGGTGGTGAT
>OOFE01028416.1:0-11430 GCA_900323365.1 Monocentris japonica
TTTGACCAGCCTTGAGGGAATGGCTCAGTCTCTTCTCAGAGTAAGGCTAGACCAGTTAGCTCATCCTTGCTCAGGTTCCTGCCGATGGATACTAGCATCCTGCCTACATGTCCTTTTCTCCCGGTCTACCTGTTCCCGTCCACTGATGCTGGTCATGTTTGTCTGTGTGAGTGAGAGTGCATGTATGGGTGTGTGGGTGTGTCTCCTATCTGTTCCAGGCTGTAGCTCGGCAGAGTTGCCGTCTGCACGGTCCCCCACTCCTAGGACGATGCTGACTGAGCGGGCGTTGCGTTCTCCTATCTGGGCAGTGTTGGAGCCTGTGTGGTCCTCTAGTCCTATGATGACACTGACTGAGCTGCCGTTTGCTGTGATGCCCCACATCAGATCTGGATGTCCCACCATAATAAACTTTTATGCATTGTGTATACGCTGCTTGCCCAAACTCTGCATCTATTGCACGCCCAACCGTCCTGGTAGGGGGATCCCTCTCTGAGTAGTCCCTCCTGAGGTTTCTTCCAATTTTTCCCTAAAAGGTTTTTTTTGGAGTTTTTCCTTGTCCTCTGTTGAGGATCCAAGGCTGGGGGATGTCGTGTTCTAACCATTTATTGTTTCACATGTTGGGCACTGTGAAGCCCTTAGAGACTGTAACGGTGATTAAGGGCTATACAAATAAATGTGATTTGATTTTATTTGATCGCTGTAGTCTGAAAGAGTGCACTGATCAAGACCTTTTGATACGGAGGGTTGCTAAGGAACATGAATTCACACGTACCCTATGCTTCCCTCTCCAGCAGCTGCGCCTCTTTAGGGCCCAGTAATGCATTCAGCTCAATCTGTCTTGGAACATGTGCACCACATTCAGTGACTGCACTCCTGTAGCTCTGTCTAAGACAAAAGGCTACAACGATGCTAGGATGGGGGCCAGATTGGACGATAGGCATGGTTACATGGTGAAAAACTGGAAGGCTCAGAGTAGAGGGAAAAGGGGAGACAAACAAAGAGAGAGAGAACACAGAGCATGCTGTTTTCTAGGATTCACTGTATGGTCTTATCAGTACTCCACAGGATATATACTGCTGCTACTGTGTTAGCTTTCATCTGTTTCTTAAAGGAATGTTTTTAAGATCTATTTAGATCAGGCAATCGCTGGTGACAGTACCAAGGTCTTCAGGGTTGGGGTAGAGACTGAGTCAGTCCAAAATACCATAGATTGCATATAAATTAGAAGGATATCTTGACTTTTTAAATTTTTAAATCAGTCAGTTTTTTTTGTCACCAGACACATATAATGTGGAGTGAAATTTCATCATTTGTCCTCCACTTTCCCTTAAATAGCCTATTACCATTGCTGGCTTTCCCTATTGAAGTGAAAGGCTGCAACTAGGTTCCCCTTTAAAATAGATCTACCATTAAGTCTGTTAGTTAACAGTGTTGGAAAATCAGACAAACAGTCCAGTATAGACGAATGATGAAGCGTTCCACTCAGTAGATTGGGTGAAAGCAGTGCTGTTTCCAGTATGGCTGCTCTAGTGCTGTTGTTGTCCAGGGACACATTCCCTCAGCCACCTGCTCCCAGTCTCAAGTCAAACATATTTATTCTCCATGCATCTCATTACTGATTGGTACAGTCAGGACTGTACCAAAGCCTTCCAGTGCAAGTCTTCTTGACTCATAGCAAGCAGCTGTAGAGCTTACAGGGTTTTGGAATAAATCATGTGACTGAATGCGATATGCGATATGAATGCTCATTTGTGACTTCTGTGGTATGTATTTAGTGAAAATCAGCCAAAGTAATGCATTAAGCTATGAATGTGAATGTTAGAGACTTTTCATTCAGTGATAATACATTAATTTCAGTTCAAAATCAACTAAAAGATGGATCATGTTATTAGTATGCATGTGGAACCACAGGTTACATAATACTTGGATCCAGATAGACACTGTCAGTCAGCCCACAGCTTCTGCCATGTACTTGTGCCCACAGATGCCCCACACGATTGGTTACACTGGGCATAGATCATCTAATCAGTCCACTTGATTTCCAAAATCTGTTTGATGTGTGGCCAGGAACAGTATGAGAATAATAGAAAGGCAGCAATTCTTTCTCAGATGTGATTGTAAAGCATAATTGACCTGCGTGGAGAGTTGCTTTTCCCCCTGCAGGGCCCAATATGATTATTGTTGATTGGCTCATTACTCCAGTGGTCACAGATGTTCAACAAAGGCCCAAATATTTTTTTTATTTTGAGAACACAGTAATGTTAGATTTGACATAAGATTATGCTATAATACCTGATACTTTTTGCTGTGATACATTGCTTTGACCAAATGTTGCAACCAAAACACCCGTCATTGATTACAGTGATTATATAGCCTACTCCCCCCACTCCTAATTATGTCATTTTTTCCCAGTGAAACTTAACTCACTTCTCTCTCTGCTCTGTTCCTCTCTTCTCTCTCTTTTCTCTCTCTGCCTCAGATTCACTTGGTGGCCCATTCCCATCCACATCCCACCGATGTCACCACAAACCCAAGCGCTGCCTGCCCATCCAGTGTGGCAGTGTTGGCGGGCCTCTGGCCATCAGCCCATTGCTCTTCCACCCCAATGCCAAGGGCTCCCAGATTGTCATGGACCTGGCCCAGAAGACCGTCAAGAGACAGGCCAGCTTCTGCAATGCCATCACATTCAGCAACAGGCCAATAGCGCTGTATGAACAAGTTCGCCTCAAGGTATTACATGCACTGGAACCCCTGACTGTGGAAGCTTCTAGACTGCAGAAAGTATCTGTATATCTGCTATCTAATAAGTGATTTGATCTTGTATTGAGATAAGACATTTGATAGTATCTTGAAATAGAGTAGATCACACCACTTGTTGATTTACTTTGGCAAAAAGTGAAACTTTCTCATCCCATCTGCAATTTTTTTTAATGGTTTCTTCTTTTAAGATACAATACTAGATTAATGCATGTAAAAAAATGTGTACTGCACAAGTAAAAGGTAAGGGTCGGTATAGGTCTCACTGAAGCTCAGACCAGATGTAAAACCTAAATACATAAATACAGTGACTAAAGGTTCAACCTTAGGCAGACTATAACATGCACATGCATCACTCCTTCTTTTTTGTCTCTCCAAATAGTTAACAGGTTTCTATATATTAGTGTCAGCATGCTACCACATAAGACAGGGGTGCTTAGCTTAACGTAGCAGTTACAACAGTGAGATTGTACAATACTAAATACTAATACTAAAATCTAAAGCCGAACATGAAGTCATGCATACTTTTTTTGTTCAGCTATGTCAGGGTAGGCTGCATGTCCGCATCAGAATAAACAAACTTTATGTGTCTTCCAACGGAAGATGGGACAATACAAACTGTGTTTTAGAAGGAAATACACCTTCCTCTCTGATTGCACTGAGAGCACTTAAGTCGACATCATTCTGTAAATTGTGCTTTATTCTTATTCTTTTCCTATTTTGTCATCACACAACTAATTCGGCTGGTAAAAGAGCAGATGTCAAAACAAAGTGCTTCTTGACAAACGACAGGTTTCTGTTTTAAATTAAATTAATTGAATTAATTACAATTGAGCACTATTTATTGCAATATCTCTAGGAAATATATGAAACAACTTGAGAATGCTAACAATAATAACACATTTGGTTCTCTTCTCAGATCACTAAAAAGCAGTGCTGCTGGAGTGGGGCCCTACGGCTGGGCTTCACTTCCAAAGATCCTTCCAGGATCAACCCGGACAACCTGCCCAAATATGCCTGTCCTGACCTGGTCTCCCAGAGTGGCTTCTGGGCCAAGGCCCTGCCTGAGGAGTTTGCCAATGAGGGCAACGTCATTGCCTTTTGGGTGGACAAGAAGGGCCGTGTCTTCTACCGCATCAATGAGTCCAGCCCCATGCTGTTCTTCAGTGGGGTTCGCACCACTGAACCACTCTGGGCCCTCATCGATGTTTACGGTCTAACTCGCGGAGTGCAGCTTCTAGGTAAGATGGAAGTGTCATAGGGCTCTATTTTCGTGACAGCGCATGACAGATGGTGGGGTCTTTGTGCCGGTGAAGTGTCATTTTCATTGGGCGCATACATCGGGTGCATTGCAATTTTGGATTACAGGGATTTGCGCTTATGTCCAGGGGCGGATTTAGTGATTCTGGGGCCCCAGGCAAAGGCAAGCATGGAGCTCCCTGAATCTCAACCTTCAAGCCATCCTGTCTATACATTACCTTCAAGCTGGGGCTGAAGTATACATACAAGTATACATGTAAGGCTAGAGTTTGTTGAGCTTGGAGGCAGTGGTAATATAGCTAGCAACAAATACTAGCAGCAGTTGATTCTTTGATGAAAAAAGTTATCTTTGAGCTTTTATTTTCCTCTTTTTTTGTTTGTCTGCATCACTTGGGTAGCTTCATGTTTTTACTACTCTTGCAGCAACTGTGGAATAGTGGAATAGTTCACTGTAGCCTGACTGAGTAGGTGGGTGGCCATGACTCAAGATTGTATTGAATTTCTCCTTTTGGTATAACAAGAGGAGGGCTGTTTTTCAATAAGTACATTTTTTTTAAACTGATGAAAACTAAGCGTATAGCACTTGATATTCTTGTCTTTTGTGGGGCCCTGTGGCTGCCGGGGCCTAAGGCAATCGCCTACTTTTGCCTAATGGTAAGACTGCCCCTACTTACGTCTCCTGCCTGCTCACACCACATCAAAGGTGCATGGTGTAAATGCAGGTGTGTTCTATGCTATTTTCCTGCATTTAGCAAGTGATGTACACATGAACAGCTCCTATTCAAAAGCTTACCAACCCTTTTTGTGGATGATATTTTGGCCAATTTGAAAAAATAAGATGCTCATTCAACTATATACACATGTGGCTGTGGTGTGAATGATTGTCAGTATGCACATTGACGCACTGAGAACATCTTTGAAGGGAATTTCAATATCTCCATGAAAGTTTCTTCATAAATTCTTACTAGGCTACTGATTAGTTAACTGGGCCATATAGTCGTTCGGCTTGATTCTTGCCCTAACATTTACTGTAAGCAGGTCTGTGTACAGTAAAGCCCCCAGTGAAGAATTGGAATAGCAATGAACAAATGCTATCTATATCTGACCAATATTTGCCCCCCATGTTTACGTGCCTAACAATGAGATGAAGGCAGTAGAGGGGAAAAACGCCACACCACTGTGCATTATCAAGGCATGCTAAATAGCTCAGCAAAAATACCACAAAGGATAGGATAGTATGGCCCAGGCTTTGATGTGACTTAGGAGGGAATGTATACACATATTTCTTTTCCCTAGAGATTCAGTGCTGTCATCTGCACCCATCTTGTAAAAATAGACCTGGGGTCACATGTCATGCAGATAACACATTGGATCCTAATTGTGCTCTGTGTTGATTGACACTGGTATCTCTCGGCTAGTGGGGGCAGGGTGTCTTGAGTATGAGGAGAGCCATATTATATATTGTCCAGTCCTTGTGCTTTACACTTGCACAGAGCCCTGATGACATGTGCCACTGAAGGTGTATTGACTAACTTAGACGCTAGAGTCCATGTTTAGAATGTCAAACCAAAGAAGACATTCAACAAACATTGTTGTAATAAATTACTGTATTCAGTCAAAAAAGGATTGCTTCACCAGAAAAAAGGGGCATATAAATATCAAATAACAAATATCAATAGCAGAGGCCCATTAGCTAAGCATACATTCTTCCAGCCCGAGGTTTGATCTGATTGAAGACTCTTTTATACCTCTCTGGGAGATCTCTGACCCCTTTGTAAATCGCACACTGCTCCAAGCACCATTTTAATCAAAAACTGGGGTTCTCCTCAGCCCAGTCAATTCCACTGTCTTTTACAGTCAGGCCATATGTAGGGCAGCCTACGGAGCAGGGACTCCCATTCCTCAGGGGGCCTGCTGACTGACATCTGCCCTCACAAACAGGGGCCTGTTCAGAGGGGTGGAACACTACCGATGGTTGAGATAGAAATACATCATGTAGACTAGACACAGCCCTTTGTGACACTGAATGGGCAATTGTGTCAGCTCTAAGCATCACGTTTCTATCTATAATGGTCCGTGAACCTTTCCCTGTCCTCGGATAAGCCCTTGAGCTTTCACATCTGAGGCCTTTTCCTCGCTTTCACTCCTTATTTTATCTGGCATTTGAGGAGCTGCTCTTGTTTTCTAGCCTCAGTCTTTCAATTACTCCCACTACTTGGAAGAAGGAAAAAACACAGCATTTTCTTTATTCCTTATCATTTTAATTATTGGTGTCATTTTTAAATATGTAAATCAGTAATCTACAGACCTGTGTATGTAAATAGTCATCCTAGTGTGACTTTTGTTTTAGCCATCATAGAGAATGGTTTTGCTAGAATCATAGAGACTCTATTTTAATTTAATTTAATTTTAATTCTTTATTTTTCTTTAACTCTCACTTTTTTCTTCAACCTTTATTCTTTGCTGCTATAATGACCAAATGGGCTGGATACAAGAGAGAATCAAGCTGGTGGGCTGGTTCTCCCTGCATCCAGCACCTGTGGCCAATTAAGGACAATTCCAGCCAGGGACTTTTTAAATGTGTGTCCTTATGTTCCACTGAGGGAGGGGGAAGAAGAGAAAGGTGTAAAGAGCGAACTGGACAGGCAGTGGTGTGTTGACCTGTCCGTTTAGAACGCAGCCGAGGAGCTAACCTGGAGAGCTGGCAAGTGGAAAGTGGAGCTGGAAAGCGTCCTGTAAAGACTGGCAGCATTGGAGCTCCGTAGCTGACCTGATGGGACTGGCGGGAGGTGCATTGACCGGGACAGGCTGAGCTGGAAAGTGGCAGTCAAGATCGGGTGGTTTCATAGAATGTGTAGACAAATAAAACGGCTTGCCAACCAGTCCACTCTCCACTCCGCTTTGAGGCCCGGTCAGCTTCTGGCCTCAAAGCTAGCAGGATAGCTTTCCAGCTCCCCCCTCAGTCTCAGTTTTCTCCTTCTGTCCCCGACTGGAAGACAAGCACAGTTTAAAAAGAGTTACTGCCTGTAATTAGCCAATCAACCATAATTAGCCGGTACTGGATACAGGGAGAACCAGCCCACTCGCTTGAATTTGGTGGGGTCAGGTGTTCTTCGGACGCAGTGCTGGCGGCTTCTGGGCTGGCGAGCTGGTAGACTTCCATGATTGTGGATGGCGGCCCAGCGATGACGATGTTCTCCCCTGGAGAACCACGGTCTGTGCTCTGCCTGTGAGGACCCACATTGGGCACCACTGTAGCGGACTTTCTACCCCCTGCCACCTCCCACCCCCATCTCCCAGCCTGCCACACTTTCCATTACTAACTGCTTTTTGCCATGATAAAGTTTGCCTCCTTTACAATATATAGCCATGAACATATCCATATTTGTATCTTCCTGCTACAGAGAAAAGGTGTCAGATATGATGATGTCTCTGCTTAGGCCCCCTAGGTAGTAGGTGATTGACTGTGCCTAGCCTTGAACTCAGCAAATAATATATTGCAGAGATTTGGCAGAATAATCTTGAAGCTATCCCCATAGGCTTGAAATCCAGCAGCCAGAAAGGTTGTTTAATATATACCGATGTCCTGGTTCCTAGGGTTAGCTGTCACTCTTACGTGTACACACGCACACACACATACACGCAGCAGGACCACACTTGAAATAGGGAGGGAGGCTGAGTAACTGAGTAATTCCAGCTGCTGTGAAGCCAGCAGGACAAACTGTATGAGTCAGTCACAGTGGAGTTTTAATCAAGAGGGGCCCTCTGTGGCACTTCCCTGAGGGAAAAGAGAATGAAGCTTGACTGCAAAGCCTTGAGGCTTCTAACACCTCTCAACTGGGCTGAATCTTGGAAGGAGCTGGGTGATCTAGCGGTCACCTCAAAGAATCAAAGCAGTTAATTCAGTTTGTTTAAAACATAGTATCATGGAAGAAAAGCAATCTCCATAATCCATCAAGAAAAATGTATGTACAAGGTGGAAAACACTAAAGAGCTGCTGACATCATCAGCTGTGCGGTGAGAGAATGTCCTCAGGTGATGGATTGAGTTTCTTGGTGGCTCTTGACCGCAGGATGAGACCCCATTGCAACATAAGGAAGCAAGAACATTTACTGTCACTCTCAACATTTGGCAGCACAGCCTGGGTAATAAAATAAAATCACTCTATTGTAGCCATTTAAAAACATAGCACAGCTGTCTTTATCAGATCAACCAGCAAATGTAATGCACATTTTTTTTGCTCACAAGTGCAGAATGACACTTAAAGCTCAATACTCTTTTGTGTAAATAGAAATGCATCTACTATATGTATGACACCACAGTCTCCTCTTTACCATTATGGCACCACACATTGTTTATTTTGCAAGACAAATCACCAGTGATTGCGGAATGTGCTTATATGTAGAGATGACAGATGAGGGGTAGGCAAAAGCAAAACTAATCCTGGAACCGAAGTGCTGCAATGTAGAGCAAAATAGAATGTGAAAGCTTGATGGATGAAGGTGTGGCAGATCTGGCGCATTGTTTACGTCTTTCACAAAACATGTCAGAAAAGCTAGCTTATCTCTGACAGGGTGTCAGCTTGCAATGCAGGGTCATCCATTTGAAGCTTTTACAACATGTCATGGTTGGCATAGCTACAAAGGTGAGATATGCCAGTTCTGATAGAAAATCATATGTGTTATCATGTAGCTTTCCCAGATGGTTTGGTCGACAGCAGGTTGAAGACTGACTTCTATACTTCTGGCACGCTCAGCGGTTACTTTTCACTGATTTGCTGTGTGTAGGATATGGCTGATATGGCATGATTGCTCATTCTCATGAACTCTCTTCCTATCTAACAATACACAGTACAACAGTCAGGTAGGGAAGTTTTCACATCACCTCAAATATAACATACAAACATGGCATTTCTTGCAGCAAACATTCTTTTAAAATCCTCATACAGATTTGGTCACTATGTGTGACTAGCAATCAGAACCAGCTGTAGAGTATTATCGTATTAAAGCAACTTATTAACGACATATGAAATCTGGATCAAACCAGTTAGTCTGGTGTTGGCTTGCCTGTGCATATGGTGTAGAACACAGATAAAAGAGTGTTGAGAAAAGAGAAGAGCAGAGAAGAGAAGAGAAGAGAAGAGAAGAGAAGAGAAGAAAAGAAAATGAGACAGAAGACAGAAAATAAAGAGAAGTGGATTAGCAAAACCTTCATCAGTCATAATTTGCTGTTTGCATTCCCCTCTCCATGCTAAATAGGAATGTTTTCTTTGGCCCCCAGCTACACAAAGACTAATTACCATGAGAAAGTAATTGCATCTCTAACGACAACAAGCAAAGCTTTACCAAGGGACAAGATTAGACAAATTTTATACCCTGTGATTATGAATGTCCGAGTGTTCGGGTAAATCAACATTTGAAATGTTGCCAGACTCTCCACCTAGTCACTTGAATAGGTGAAAAATATGGGAGTTATTATTTTCCTAGGGGTATGGTACAAAGAACTTCTGAAATAGTGGTTTTGTACTTTTGGTCGCTCACTGTGTTTTGGCTCTCTCCATACTATGCTCTGGCTCCAGTCTTAGGACTGCAGTAACATGAAGTCATCTGGAACGACAGAAGTCTGTTAGGAGCATTTGTGACATTATCCAGCTCAAAGATTCAGACCCAGATTACCGAGGGAGAGTTCTCAGAGGGAGAAACCAACGACTTTTGGTAAAATGATGATTTGATTATAGCAAGCATTTGAAGGGCACTGGAGTTTGACTTGGCTGGACTGTGTTTCCCAGTTAATAGCACCACTTTTCAGTCCTGATGCTTCAAACAATGCTCCAACAAAAATACATAAAGCAAAAAAGATGACGTAAATCTGACTTTTCTGCACTCGATCAGGAAATGTAGTGTTTTTTCTGCTGTAAAAGCCTCCAGACACCAAGCAAAGCAGATTTAGCAACCCTGCATTTCTTGGCATAAATGTTCAACATAAATTTACCAATGGTTGTTTGGTTGAGACTAAGAAGAATAAACTGATTCTGTATGATTTGGCATTTAGAATCAGTTTCAGATTACCCAGGCTTAATATTTCAGTATGATAATTTCCTCTTCAGAGAGGAATTACAAGACATTAGTGAAATGATTCCATTTTGAACTTTATCGCTAGTTAGAAGTTCAACAAATGGCTTTTAGAGGTAAACTAGGTAGGTAGGTAGGTAGGTACTTTATTAGAGGTGCCTCACCAACATTTATGTGGAGTTTCCTGATTTTCCCCACCTCCATGTGTCTTTTCTGTATTCTGGAGATCATATTTTACCCATAGTTCCAAGCATGTGAAGTGGATATCCATTACAATATCCAGCCATGGAACTCTGGTACTCTGATTCTGCCTGCTTTCTGAAGCAGTGCCAGGGGAATCAACATATTTACTGTACTGTAATGTACTGATACACTTTTAGATTGAGACAGGGAATGGCAACCAGAGTCACATGTTTGTTCATGACACAGTTCAAGTAAGGGATGACCATCAGCGTGCCTGATCAGAAATACCATTCTGAAATTAGGCGGCTGTGTTAATCATGTGCTGTGATTGAATGTTGGATTAAACCATTTCAATTTCAAAAGTAAACCAATTTTGTATTAATATCAATCAAAGTCAAGTCAGGGGTGGGCTTTGTTTGTGCAAGTGGCAAGAGAGGCATTCTTCTCCCAATAATAAATTATTAGCCTAATATCAGCCGTCCTCCATGCTTGAGCACAGGAATAAAACACAGGGGCTTTAATATAAGAACCTTATGATGGAGGTTATTAACGCTTAGGTCCTGGCATGCGGATTGGCAGAGAAGGGGTGGCACATGCTGAATTCTGCAGATGACCTAAGGGACAGAGCTTTTGTGACTTACCGGGCATTTTGCCTGGCTCTTTGTTTTGGCCATGTGTCACCCTGGGAGCCTACTGCTCTTTCCAAAAGTCCAGGGTTCAAAGCCGAACAACCCGATCAGGGACTGGGGATTGGGCCAACGCCATGGAATAAAGAACATCCCAAACATCCTGCACAAAGACTCTTCTGCCTCCCTCCCTTTCCCCTACTATCCTTTCTCTCTCTCAGTTGTTTTATCTCTCAGTCTTCCT
The DNA here is from genome assembly GCA_900323365.1 of Monocentris japonica. Classification (NCBI taxonomy): domain Eukaryota; kingdom Metazoa; phylum Chordata; class Actinopteri; order Trachichthyiformes; family Monocentridae; genus Monocentris; species Monocentris japonica. The sequence continues at coordinate 11,142 of OOFE01028416.1, forward strand.
GTCGCTCTGCCAGTCAGTGCACGTTTCCTAATCCCTAGGTCAGTCACTGAACTATGTCTCCCTCTCCTCACACACCCTGTGTTGTCTCTCGGACTCAATGCCTCTTTATCTGTTCATCACAAAGTCTCCTTTGGGATCCATTTCTATCATTGCCGCTCTCCCTTCTCGACCCATCCATGCTCTACAGATCTTCATACATCTATAGATCCTCTCCTCCCCTCTCTTGTTCTTGTCTCTTCATATGTTGTTTCCTCTCCTCTTCTGCTCTTGTCTGCTGCCGTGCCCTCTC
>OOFE01028417.1:0-10552 GCA_900323365.1 Monocentris japonica
ATCTGGTTGAGGACACTGTGTGTGTGTGTGTGTGTGTGTGTGTGTGTGTGCGTGTGCGTGTGCGCGTGCGCGTGCGCGTGCGTGTATGTGCGTGCGTGAGAGCGAGAGAGCGAGAGAGCATCCAAACAGACTACCGTCTCCAAAGCAGGGAATGGTGTTTGTCTCCATTGTGCTGACCCCACACTGACCTTCATCGGCTCCCGCTTAGACTCCCTCACTGACTGTGACCCTCAACAGGGCCGTCTGTGTGTGGGGGTGTGCCTGCAAGGATAGAGACTCCAGACACCCTAATCATCTGCTTGGACAGAGGTTGAAGTGTAGCTGGCCTGTTCAAGACTTGTTGCCTTTTGTCACAACATAGCTGAACAGTTGACTAGTCGGCGGGCTGGTGGGCGGACGGGCGGTTGAGACCCTGGAGGTGGTAGAGAGGGGAAAGGCACATTTGGCACAAACTGCCAGTCCCCTAGGGGCCTCGGCCTGTTCCTCTGGCTGGCTGCTAAGGGAGGTCTCTGTCTGGCAGAGTAGCAGAGTAGGCTAGGGCAGTCTGTCACTACTATGATGACAAGGCAAACAGGTTGCACTAGCACAGCGGTGTTTATTTCTTTATATGGGTTTAACATAACTTTATTCAGAGAAGGTTTGCTGCTCTTTTTCAGCAACACCCAGCTTCACATTCAAACATCACCTGGGAGTGCCTTGCTCAAGGGCAAGCTCAGCAGTTGCTGAGGGAAGAAAGAGTGTTATTCATTTGCTTTCCCCGTTCAGATTTTTCTGGCGGGTCTGGGGATTTGAATCAACAATCTTCCGGTCACAATCCTGCTTCCCTAACCTTTAGGCTACTGCTGCCCTGTATGTACCCTAAGGTATTCATACCTCAGCGTTTTCACATTTACTCCCCTCCTTCTTCTTTGGTATTTCTCTCCCTTTTTTGGCTTTAAGCTTAACTGTGGAAATGAAAGTGCTTTGAGCATAAGCAAAGTACTCTGAGGCGTTATGAGAGGCAAGCCTGAAACTGCAGATGTGGTATTGGAAAGGGAAAAAGGTTAAGTTGGCTCAGGGAAATTATGAACAAAGAAAAGGTGCCTTAACTTATCTTTCAATAGACGTCTTTGCAATATGATAAAATCCTACTCTCTTTACTAAAATGCTACTCTTTTTCAGCTATTTTTTAACTTTCAAGCCCTTGTTTGGTGTGGGTGTTTTTTTGTAGTTAAAAGCAATCATTGTGAACATTAATCTAATTTACAAGTATAAGATGGCTGCAACCTTCAGTGCATCCCTATATTCTACATTTTTCATCTATGTGGAATGTTAAAGAGAGGTTGTAATGAAAATTGTAACACATTAACCTCATAGAAACAGAAAGTAAACTCTTTACATCTGAAGCAATACGTCACCCTCATTAAGGTCCTGTTCATGTGCCAGAAACCCAGCAGCACCCAGGCCCATTATTTAGCACACACATGGGAATGACACATTCTTCCCTAATTGTACTGCCAGCTTACCCGACACTTGCTAGACAAGGCAATCCTGGCCTCCTAAACCAACCAGCAGAAAAACAGCTTTGACACGTGGAACCCAGGACAATGGCCCCGAGCAAACAGCCCATCATTGTTGGGCTGTTTGCATCCTTGCCCTAATCCCCTCAAATTGAAACCTTAAAAAAATATTTGTCTGTGTTCTCTGCAGCATGTGATGCTGCAGCCTGCTGTGCCACTACAAGAGCACCTGGTGTTCTTCTGGTTTGACCTTATGAAAGTTTGTCCTTATTCCATTCTGAGTATGGAGAATGTTCAGACAGCTTTTCAGGAAATAGGGTAATATGCTGCCAATATGGTAAAGCCACGTCCATATTTGTTAGGAGAGGAGACTCTTGTTATTAAAAGATTGTGTGAGCCAGGTTGTTTAACATGGCTGTCAAGGTTTGTGGTCAATTCATTTTCAATTCGCTCAGTTCCAAACAACTGTCACATAGTATTGAGAGAGGCTTCATTCTCAATTCATTTTTAATAGGTTCCAGTACTTCCTGTAATGACTGAATTGAAAGGGAATTGATCCCAAACCAACACATCTCTAGTTCTTGTTTATGGCATCAACACAAATCGTTTATTTATCATCAAGACACATTATCATGCCAGCACACTTCCTTGAATGATATCTAGTATCTGTGTCCTTTTCCTCTGTCCTCTGTAGGCTCAACTGCACTCCCTGTGCAGGACTCTGTCCCAAAGTATGTATGGGTCTGAAAACTGTGGATTCTGTCACGGCTGCTCAGGCTTTGAGAGGTTGCACTGTTCTCAATGGGAGCCTGGTCATCAATGTGCGTGGAGGAAGTGAGTGTCCATGTTTTTTTCCCAAACACAAAGTACACTTATCTTGGGTGGTTCAGCTCTAGCTTGCAAGAGCCCAAACAGGGAATCATTTTGTTTAGCTGTTTTAAGACCAGGGATTTGTGACAATACGCTGTGGACTGTAGACACTGATGTAATTAAAGATGAAACCTAGAGTTGAAACACAGACAGCAGAGAATAGTTTGGTGTCAAAGAACAGCTGTAGGGGAATCCTGTATCTGTAGTGAAAGAACTAAGCATAGGTAACTTTAAAGTTGGCTTTTTATTTGTTCTGCTTTTTTGACTCTCTGTAGACAACATAGCAGCCGAGCTGGAGGCCAACCTGGGCCAGCTGGAGGAGATTACTGGCTACCTGAAGGTGCGGCGCTCCTATGCCCTTGTATCCCTATCCTTCTTCCGCAAACTTCGTGTTATCCGTGGAGAGGTCCAGGAAATCGGGTGAGTCTCTGTCCTCTGAGCCCATCTTATCCTCGCCATGTTAAAACCTCCTCCTGTAATTATGAGTTAAAAGCAGAAGGACTGACCTTTTCAAAATGTGTTTTTGTGGTAGCTGTTTTTAGTCTGTCTTTCCCAAATCATATATGAGGCTTCATTCAGGCTAGGTGGAAGACGCTGTGTAGCTCAGTGGGTTGCACATGGCACTACCACCACCAAGGCTGGGGACTTGATTCTCTCTGGGGGCTATCCATGTTAATCCATACAATCATTGTACTGTGAAAAGCTTTGGATAACATCATCGTCCACCATGTCTGTTAAAACTTCTGCGTTCTTCTCAGGAACTACTCATTCTACGCCCTAGACAACCAGAACCTGCGCCAGCTCTGGGATTGGTCCAAGCACAAGTTGACCATCCTACAGGGACGGATGTTCTTCCACTACAACTCCAAGCTCTGCATGTCTGAGATCCGCAAGATGGAGGAGGTCACGGGAACCAAGGAGCGGCACGTCAAGAATGACATTGCCTCTAAGACCAACGGAGACCAGGCCTCATGTAAGAACTTCTGTCTGGAGATGATGTGCAATATAGCAGGAGTTACTATGGCAACAACAGCACTGTCAGTCATGGTGGCAGAGTCAAACATAGTCACAATCATTGCTGTCATTGTCATTTCCTCAAATGTCTTCCTGCATACCTATTGTTGACACTGCTTGTAGGGAACAAGCAATAGACCAAAGTACTCTAAACTGTCAAGAACATAGTTATAGTGTTGTACTCTTTTTGGCCCTTCCATCTCATGCTGCAAATACTATGCAAGTTGAGAGACAATATCAGAGTGCATCCTTGCATTATGCTCCAGTAACTACTTTTAAAATGGTCCTCATCTTTCCCTTAAAGAAATGAAAGCCATGGTAATCTTTCATACAGAAGTTAAAAGCCTGTATTGCCACATGTTTTGTCAAAGGTGCCTTCATCAGGTGTATCTCACAAATGTTATGTCCCTGTTGGCCTAGGACATAATCCCATCAAGACCTTTTCATTCTGTGTTTCGTTTTAAATCTATGCAGTTAACTGACAATCTTATCCAGGGTGCATCCTGGGGGTGTCTTGCTCCAGGACAGTTGGGCTATTTGCATGCAGAATCATCAAAAACAAACAAAAAGGAGTGTGAAAAAACAAAAAGGTTTCATTTGAGGTTTTGCTGCTGTTTTTTGTGCCTCAGGTGAGAACCATGTGTTGAGGTTCACTCAGGTCCGAACCCTGAGTGATAAAATCATCATCAAGTGGGAACCCTTCTGGCCTCCAGACTTCAGGGACCTGCTGGGCTTCATGGTCCTCTACAAAGAAGCGTAAGTTACTTCGCCAGGCATGAAACAAAGTTTTTCATCAATCAGCTGTAGTGGCAAATAGACTCAGATCTCCATCAACCAATTTTATTTTCTTAGATGCTAAAGTACTTTTTGCTGGGCCGTAGGCATAGCACCATATATTGAATAGAACAGGAATGGTGATTTTATGTATGTGAGAAATGCCTGGATGTATATACTACATTACCAAGAATTTCTTAGTATGTGACCGACGTTACTCAATGCACCAAAATGACCCAAAACCTTCTTCTTCTTGTAGTTCATTGGCGGTTGACCTTCATTTTCATGTTGTATTGCCGCCCTCTTCTACCACCCTATACCCTGTCTATCAGTATGTCGGACGGAGAAACGGCGACTGCGCTAATTAAAAAAAAAAGTGCTGATAAATGCAATGTAGAAAAACACTTTTAAATATCTAATATTATATTGACTTTAAATGAGATAAAATCATGAAACTTTGTAGAAGCTAATTTGTAGTAGCTAATGATGATTTACATCTGTCTTCAGCCTACAACATATTTTCATTCAAATTTAGCGTAGCCCAGACGTACTGAGTATACTTCAGTGTAATTGACCCGCTGATAATAGTGTACTCATTCGCCACCCGAGTATGTAGTATGCAGTACATATTATGCAGTACACAAGTATGTAGCATAAAGCAAAAATGAATCGGAGCCTAGGAGAATTGACAGACTTCCTAGCTATAGCCAAAATCTACCAGTATTTGGCTTCTGGATAGTGATAATTTCAAGCCCTGCTTCACGAAACAGTTCTAGACACTCAGACACATCATGGCTGCTGACCTTATCATTGTTGGAGATAGGGTAGGCCCGATAGATGGTAGCATCGTCCATTGATGATGTGTGAGGGCATTGTGATGTTAATGATAGTTCATTTAAATTTGACATAGGAACTTATATTGTACTTATATTAAAACATTTTATCGTAGTGAACAATTGCCTTTTTATTTATTGCATTAATGAAATTACCATGGCATGAATTTGCAGGGTAAACCCAGGTGCAAGCTCGGAGGGTTGCATTTTGAACTGAGGAGGAAGCACAAAGCTGCAGCTATAGTCTATAAAGTGGTGGTGGTAGGGCATAAAATAATACAAATCAAATAAAAAACACCAAAGCAAGGTATGTTAAATCACCCAAAGCCCCTCTACCTCAGCGATAATTGATGATGGTATTGGATGTGTGCTCATCCAATGCACACATCGAGATGTATACTTCTGCAGGTTTGTATCTAAACTCATTTTGGCTTCCAATTGGTCAGATAAATCTCACCAATCCAATCTACGCTCTAGTGAATCACAATTTAGGCTTCAATAACAGATCTCTCTGACACATATATTGTGTGTCCCATATCAGGCCATTTAAGAACGTGACCGAGTTTGATGGGCAGGACGCCTGCGGCTCCAACAGTTGGGTGATCGCAGACGTGGACCCTCCACCTCGAGCCACCGAGGGGGACAAAGAGCAGAATGAGCCAGGTCATCTCATCCTGCCACTTAAGCCCTGGACACAGTACGCCATCATGGTCAAGACCCAACTGTCGGCCTCTGATGAGCACCAGGTCCATGGAGCCAAGAGTGAGATCATCTACGTGCGCACCAATGCCACCAGTAAGGCTTATTTAAATGTCACGTAGTGGTTACATCACCCTGTTCACAAATAATAAAGCATATCTCTTTGTTGTAGTTAGATCTCTAGATAAATGATGTATCTACAGAGGTCTGTAGGATTTGTAATCAATGTATGTGTGCTCTAATGAAGTTGTACTAGATCTCATTTAACTTATTTATTTTATAGAATCATCTTGAATCCACAATGCCTATAGTGTTACTATCACTGACCAGTGGATTCAATGTTCTGTATGTCAGTCCGGCTGCTACCAAAATGTCCTTGGCACAAGAACAGGGAAGAGGAAGACAGATGGCATGATTCACCTGGGGCAGTGCCAACCTACAGTGTGCTGCCTCGTGCAAGGTGTCTGCATCAGTCAGTCATGCAACAATCATAAATCTCTTCCCTAGTACCTAATTGAACTTGCCACCTACAGAGTGTGTGTGCAGTTTGGGTTCGTCATAGCCCACGATGGCCTGTCTAACTGGCTTCCTATTACAAAATGTGTGTTTCCTTCCTGATAAACCGCATCAAACATTTCATTACTTGCTTGCACGAAACAGGCCTCTGGCAGTTGCACATCATACAGCCAGCCACGCTAAGGGAGGATTGTTTTCTGCCAGACTGGTGACTGCTTCGTGTTCATGGTCCGTGTCACGTCTAACCCGCATAACTTGTCAGATGGGCAAAGCTGTCATTAGAAATAAGCTGTTGCTGGTGAAACTTTGTCTGACAATGTGGTTGGACCAGTGTGGTACTGACATCACACAGCAACAATATAATCACACTGTGACAATGAAGCATGGGTCTCTGTCTCCTTAGGGTTCAAGTCTGCCATCCCCACACACTCCCCCTCCTTTCCTCTGTTCTCATGCTTAAACACTCTTCCATGAAGTAGGAATGTCACCAAGTAAAACTTTGTTTTTTGTTTAATATTTTTATCACTGTCCTAGGGAGGTTAATTTAGTTTTTCAACCCCGGGGAAAGAGACTTTTGAGTTGTGAAGTGTCTCTAATTTTACCACCCACCATATGACTTCTTAAAATACTCCTCACCAGACAATCAGGGGTGGTAATCCCAGTCAAAATTCATGCCCAGCAGGTTATTGAAATATGGGTCATTCCCACGTTGGACCCCTTCAGACATACTATTGTACCGGGTTTATCCCAGGTTGTCGACCATTCAGACCAGACCTCACAAGACCCGTGTCACTATATTTACATCTGTATAGGTCACTGCTGCGCCGGGCAGAACAAGTGATATCGCCGTAGATAATTGAATATTTTAACCGTTCTGGTAATTTGTCGCTTTACTTCTTTTCCCCACCAATGGACAGAAGCTCTCTGATTTCGGAATCTTTCCAATTCTCCATTGTTATTTGTTCGTCATTGAAACAGTCCTTGTTGTGAACTGGCTGGCATATTAATGCACTTCTGATCTTAACCAATGAGGTTCCCGTCCATTGCGTAACCCGTGTCCCCCTCGTTCATACCGCAGCCGAGCAGCATTTGACCCGAGTTATCCCCAGGTCGGGAGCAGGGTCGTGGACCTGGGTCTGATAACCCGTGTAGACCCTTTCACACCAACGTCTGACATGGGTCATTCCTGGGTCATTGCCCTGGTGTGAAAGGGGTGCATCAGAATGAACAGCAACAGCTTCTTTCATTTTGCACCGACGTTCAACAGTCATACAGGGAGAAATCCATTGTAGAAGAGGAAGAGATACTAATTTCTCCACCGACACTTGCCTCAATAGACCATGATGCAATGCAGCCACAAGATGTTGCATTTTGAATAAGGGGTGCAACTTTTTCTCGACTAGAAAACTCCACTATCGCTATTGCTCTCTCCACCTTCTGAGGGTTGTCAAAAGATATTCTGGGAAACCCAAGAAATCATTAACTGAAGTAGAAGTTGACGAAGAAGATTGAGGGAAAGTGGGTACACCAAAAAATTTTATTTTATATATATGATATTGTTAAGTCCCCAGCAATAACCAACCCTTTTTATTAAGCCGCTGGTATTTCTGTGATGTCTCCCCAGAACCCTCAGTCCCTCTGGACCCGATCTCCTCATCCAACTCCTCCTCCCAGATCATCCTGAAGTGGAAACCACCCAATGACCCCAATGGCAACATCACTCACTACTTGGTCTTCTGTCAGCGCCAGCCTGAAGCTAGCGAGCTCTACAAGTTTGACTACTGTCAGAAGGGTGAGCCACACTGTGTTTGTTATTGTGTGTGTGAGAGAGAGAGAGAGAGAGCGAGAGAGAGAGAGAGAGAGACTTTCTATTGCCAGCTTTCCATTAGTTGGAGAACTCACTCACCATTGCCCCAGCCTGCTCCAGGGCCACTAATATAAAGCTGACTGTGATCTGACTTCACTTGGTGGATAATGCATTGTGTCTCGGGACGTGGGGTGTTCAGAGAGAAAAGTAGATATCAGAATACCATTTGCTAGATGATTGTATCTACGGCGCATTACAGTACCTTAAGTGCATGCATTTTAAGCATGTGGGAACTGAACCCCTATCTCAAGCAGTGTTAGTGCCTTACTATACCCACTGAGCAACAGACCTACATGCAGTGAAGGTACACGAATTTGTCTGGATGGCATGCCAACTACCTACATAATCCACGATGCATACTGAAACCTGGCACTGGGACAATAAGGATCTTCCTTTCATTCTGACTTGGTTCAAACAAAGTTCAAACATGTATCGTGATTGAATTGTTCCTGTCGCAGCCTGACCTTCACCACCACACTGCCATCAGTGCCCTTCCATTGTGATACACAAGCAAGCCCAAACTTTCGTCTTTGAACTCCCGTAACTCCCACACATCCAAGAAATGGGAGTCTGTGGGGAGGTGGTGTCACTGGTAATTTATCTCCACTAGAAAGGGTGAGGACCTGGGGAACGGCAATGAATGACATGCCCCTCGGGCTGTGTGTGGATGCGTGTGTGTGGGTGTGCATATGAATGTCCTAATGTGTTTGTCTGTGTGTGACGCATGTGTGATCCTGTTCTGTCTGGGTGTGTGTTTTTGTCCATATGTGTGTGCGGTTGTCCGTGTACGATTCCATTTCTCCAGGGATGAAGCTGCCATCACGGGTGCCCACTCAGGTGGACAACGACGAGGAGCAGAAGTGGAACCAGACAGAGGAGCAGGGCCAGGGGAAACGCTGTTGTGCCTGCCCCAAGACCGACAAGGAGCTCAAAAAGGAGAAAGAGGACTCAGAGTACCGCAAAACCTTTGAGAATTTCATCCACAATGAGGTCTTTGAGATCAAGTAAGACAGCCGACAACATAATGGTCTTTGAAGAATTTTAGCTAAGAGGAATGTAAGAATATTATGCCTTTTGTGCTTTCATGATTCGTGAAAGTACCCTCAAGATAATTTTCTAAGGTTTAAGTGTAGAGATGTTCATGCACGTTGGACTAAATCAGAAAGGCTTTTCGATTTGTTGTCTTTAAGATTCCCACTTTTGACCTCCTGTTGTCAAAGTCAATTCCAGTTCAACTTTGTTCCCAATTCAGCTTCCCACAAAACAAATTAAGGCTCTCATGCACCATCTTGTGTTCAGAATTCAGATCCTTCTATGCACTACCAATCAGGAGCAACTTTGAGTTCAGTTTCAGAACTAGATCAAATAGTCATAAGGAAAAAGAGATGCAAGTCATTCCAAAATAGGTTAAATAATAATCACTGTATAACATGGTGGCTCTGCCTTCTGCTCCCACAGACCCACCAGACAGCGGCGCTCGGCCATGGGCATCGCCAACCGAACACACCCTTTCCTCACTACCGCCCCCAGCCTGCCCGAGGGCACGCGCAGCCCTGAGGACAAAGAGGAGAGCTTTGAGAGCACCAAGATTTTGGTCACAGTCCACGCCAAGGAGTCCACTGTCATTTCCAATCTGCGCCACTTCACTAGCTACCAGATTGAGGTCCACGCCTGCAACCATCCCACTGACCCGGGCCGCTGCAGCATGGCAGCTTATGTCAGTGCCCGCACGATGCCTGAGGGTAAGGAGCCACTGGTAGCATGTCATCTATTGCTATTACTGGCTGGCTAAGGCTTGGTTCATGCTGTCTGTGTTGCTAGATGTGTATGAGCTCATATGAACGCAGATACCATCTACGTACCTCTGCATTCATGCTTCTCACTGTTTCTCGTGACAAGTGTGTACCTGAATACTACAGAAAACACTGTTGTAAATTTTAGCTCTACACATCCCCCAACAAGAAAAAACACGGAATTGGCCAATAGTTCGGTTCCTCTTTTTCAGTCAATCCAATGTGCCCTGTCTTTTTGGCTGCAATTCTGTCATTTTGACCATGTGTACGCCATCTGTTTCCACGTGAAGCATGAACCCGCTGTAACATGGCTCTATATAAAGTAAGCACATCACTAGGGGTGTCCTAGCTGCCTTAATGGGCGAGGGTCCACAACATCAAGCCAGATGTTTTATCTTAAAAAAGTACAATTCTGAAGAACTAGATTTGCCCGTAGATGGAGGTAACTTGTTTTTGGATTCTAACTATAAAGAAATTAGTCTTAAATGAAGTTATTATGAGTGAGTACAGTTTCATCTCCATGTGACTTGTTTTCCCCAGACAAAGCTGATGACATAGTGGGTCCCATCACTTACGAAGTGTCAGAGTACACAGTGCACATCAAATGGCTGGAACCCAAATCCCCCAATGGTATGATCATCCTGTATGAGGTCAACTACAAGAGACTGGGAGACACTGAGGTAAAGA